>PJEM01006194.1:75906-116018 GCA_004023845.1 Helogale parvula
TGCATAGGAGCACATGTACCCCAATGTTCATAGCAGCAATGTCAACAATAGCCAAAACATGGAAAGAGCCTAAATGTCCATCACATGATGAGTGGATCAAGAAGATGTGGTATATATACACAATGGAGTACTACATGGCAATGAGAAAGAATGAAATATGGTCATTTGTCGGAAAGTGGATGGACCTTGAGGGTGTCATGCTAAGCGAAATAAGTCAGGCAGAGAAGGACAGAAACTATATGTTTGCACTCATAGGTCTACCAGGAGACCAGGAGAAACCTAATGGAGGGCCAGGGGGAGGGGAAGAGGGAAAGAGAGTTGGGGAGAGAGAGGGAGGCAAAACTTGAGAGACTATTGAATGCTGAAAATGAACTGAGGGTTGAAGGGGAAGGGGGAGGGGGGAAAAGAGGTGGTGGTGATGGAGGAGGGCACTTATGGGGAAGAGCACTGGGTGTTATATGGAAACCAATTTGACAATAAACTATTTAAAAAGATAATAAAGCCTTTATTTTTCTAGCTTGTTAACAACAACAACAAAAAAATAAAGAACCACACTTGCTTTGGTCCACGAAGGGGTAATGGATGTTTCCGAAAGAAACAGGAGCAGAGCCTCCTGCTTTGCTGAGGTCGGCCGGGTCTTGGGTCCCAGCTCCAACATCTACTCGCTCTATGGTCCTGGGCAAACAGTCCCTCTGATGGGCAAAAATGGGATGACACTGCCTGCTCACAGACTGGTGTCAATGCTGCCTCAATCATGTGTGTGCACGGATGCTGGGCGGGTCCTCTGCAGGGAAGCTGTATTATCAGGCTCCTGACAATCAGGTGTGTCCCAAGGGCACACGGTGTTGTTCTTACCTGTCTCTGTTCCGCGCGAGCCCTTGCTGCTCCCGTATTTCGCAGACCTGTGCCCCAGTGGGCAGCTGACACTCACTGAGTGCGTGCTAGTCAGCATGGGAGGCTCTGAGTGCATTATATGTATTCTCTCATTTTCCTTCCAAACTTTTTTCATCCCACTTGAAGGACACCAAGGGAGAGAGGGTTCAACTTGGCCGATGCGTTGGCACCAGTGAATGCGGGCCTGGATCAGAGACTAGGCTTTCTGGCCCCCAGACTCCATGCTTCTAGAGCTCCACCCCAGCCCGCCCTCTTTAGCTGAAGAGGAGATCCTAATTAATTCTTTATGCCTTTCTCCACAGCCACTGATTTGGATAATTGCTTTTCAGTTAATGTTCTCATGATGTCAAACCTTTGTCACCAAGGTCTCTTGTCTTGAGTAAAAGTAAGCCAGAGGGTTCCCATACCCACAGACTTATGGTTTGTAGGATGTGTGTGTGTGTGTGTGTGTGTGTGTGTGTGTGTGTGTGTAAGGTGGGGACGGTGCCATTTTATTTTCCTCTAGTGGCCGTTACTCTGAGATGTGCGAGCCCACTGAACAGAGACACACCAGCACTAAGATTCAGGGGGAGATGGGGTAATTTGTAAAGTGCTCCCTGAGGCCCAGGCGGGAGGGTGTGGCCTGGGCCTTCCCTTCCGTGCGGGCGGCCGGGCTCTGCGGGGATGCGGAGGGCCACTGCCGCCCTGGGGTCTGTATCTCCGCGGAGGGCTGCTGGGAGAGGGCTCTCACCGGCGCTGGGTCAGTGGTTCTGCCGGAAGTCACGTCGTCACGGAGGGAGAACTTCCTGCGGGGCATCCGACGTTATGCTCTGACCTCCGGAGCCAGAGAGTGGGTGATGCCCTCTATTTGTAGAGGTGACCAAACCGACACCGAGAGAGGTTTGAACTTTTTTCCAGCCTGAAGGTTATGCATGGCAGAGACCAGGTACACCCCCCGTTGGTATAAATGTAGTATCCATACAAGGGCCGACTTGGGTCCCCAAACTTCAAGCTAAACCTATGTGGCTAGAGTTCTTAATAGCTCTGGCTATTTAAAATGGCCCAGAACGGCCCAGAGTGCTGCCGTAGCCCTGTGCCTATGCACGTACAGCTACACACACAACACACATCCCGCGCGCACACACACACACACACACGTGCACACACACACACTTGTTATGGGATTTAAAACACCCAAAGAACTTACATATTGGACCATGTTCTTCTTCATATGTTTACCACCTAACATAATTTTAAGAACTTTTAAAAATAGGGAACAAAAAATAAATCCTATCTTAGGATAAACAAGCCTTCAAAAGAAATGAAATGAAGGCAATTTTAATTTACTGTGAGTAGCAGCTTTTTCTTTACTAGTGTTTAAGGCCAATTAGCAAGCACGAAGAAAAAACATTCTAAACACGGGGAACTTCTTCGTAAACAAAAACTCACTAACCCGGGAAGCCGAGTGGCTCGCTGCCCAATTACACTCCCTCACGCTACGCATGGCTGTCGCTAAGAGCAGCCGGCAGCGCTCCGAAATGAATTCTGATGGTGTAGAAAACATCTAAATTACATAATAATAGCTTACATTGGTACAACGTTTTTATCTGCAGTATCTCTTTGAACATTCACAGCATCCCTGAGACAGCGGAAGTGCAGGCATCACTCTGTTCGCTTCATAGAAGGGGAAACTGAGGCCTGGTGGGATGAGCTGACTTACCCAAGATCACATACTGATCAGTGGGAGAGTGGCACCCCACTTCTGCTCTGTGGACCCTTCTCTTCTACTCCTCTCCCACCCCTCCCACCTTGAAATCCACGGGGAGATAAATGCATAAAGGTAGGACTTGGAGGGACTCTGAAATTCAGGTACGTTTAGTAGAACTGTGGAGGGTATGTCTACTCAAATGAGCCCTTCAACTGGAATTCTCCTCCCCCAACATTGTCACATGCACTCACGCATGCGCACGCGCACACACGCACACACACACACACAAGCAGAGTATACCTGGGGATGTTAACTCGTCATTAAAATGAGCTTCGGATGGTAGCTGTTTAATAAAGCTCATCGCAGTGAGCCAGTGGTTTATGACAGGAAGTGATTTTACTTTTCTAATGTGTGTAGAGCCCTTAACAATACAGCTGGGATTTTAAGTCAAATTTTAAAAATAATTGAAGAGGAGCTGATAACTTGATAAAGAGGAAAGATAAGCGGCTCAGAGAAGATGAATTGAAGAAAATGAGAGGCAGGAGCCGGAAAGGGAGGTTACCATAGCAACCTCAGGTTCACCTGCTTCCCCCCCCCCCCCCCCCCCCCCCCCCCCCCCCCCAGTGACAAGTAAGGTCAGAATGAGCCCTGGGTCCTGCTCGGTGCCATTGGAATGGAAGGAAGCAGGTATTCTATGGAAATTCTCTCCCAAAGTGCTCTCTGGGTTTGTAGATGTCTTCAAGCTAACCTTCCCTGTTTTTAATCTTCTTTGCCTCTTAGGATCTTTTTCAATCTCTCTACATTTCTGCAGGGCCTATCACTCCACCTCATCTTTGGGGGAATTTTGTTCTTTTGCTCTGAAATTGAATTGAGTTCTGGGTTATACGTTGACTCAAGGGTCTGCAAGTAATAGATGCATTTTGAAGTAATGACAATAAAACCTAAGTCCATCGAGTTGTAGATTTATGCAGCAGCCCCCTCCCCGCCCCCCACCTGGGGTAGGTTCACAAGGGGAAAGACCACAGCACTCTACCTGCAGAAACGTGTCCTCGTGTTGGAGAGCAATGAGAATTAAATTGACTCTCCAGGGCTCTTGAAGTCACAAGAGGCTGAGATTGCATCTCACTTCAAGTCTAGATTATTAAGAGTTTTATTTATCATCAGCAAGAGCTTTATTTATGATCAGCAAGAACTTGACTTGGAGGAACGACACCTTATGTAATTGAAATTGCCGACGAAGTGTGGGGAGGAAGAGTATAATTACATGCTCGGTAATTAGCTCTATTGGCAGAAAGGGGCCATGGATCACAGAGTGGGGTGTTGGAGGGTAATCAGGGGCACCGACTTCTTGTTCTGGCCTTGTCCCTAATTGCCTGGGTACCTTGGGGAGATGACATTATTACTCCTTCCTCCCCGACTTTTCTCTTTGCCTTTTGCTCTGTATAGTGGAACTGCAAGAAGCTTGAGGGAAGGGACTCTTACTGTCTCTTTTCCAAAGGCCATTCTTTCTTTTTGAGAAGCAAACCACTCCTTCTTTGACATTTTCCTTTTTTGCCTAGAGAGAGATAATTGGGGTGGGATCAAATTTTTGACATTCTATTAAATCCCTTTATGTATCTATCCTTTCTGCCCTTTACTTGACTATTTCCCCCTGGGTTTCTGATATTCTTCTTCCTTTCTTTTTTCTATTTATGCAAGTCCCAAATTGCAATTTACACACTTCCTTTTTCTTTCTTAATCTGGACTGCTGTTGTGGCCTTGTCAGTTGCTTCTCCCTCTGGTGATGTGTGGTGTAGGTTTACTCAGAAAAGGGCTTTAAATATTTAGCCTCGCCAATGGCTTGAAAATAAACCAGATAGAGCTTTGAAGTGAGCGTGTATATTTCCAGAAAGAATGGATGTTTATAATGATGTGAATTTTAGATGTTTGTTAAGACAGAAAATGCCTTTGTAAAGGATGGAGCATCTGACTGAACAAGGTTAGATATCGGCACCTTGGAAATGTGCAGAGCCAGCAGGCACTTGCCCCCCGGGGTCCTCCAGCGTGGTGGCTTGTCCACCTCTGATTCTTTCCTGGAATCTCATGACATCTCGATTCCCTTCACTTGTCAAAGAAAAACTGCATCGACCGAGTTGAGCTGGCAGAGAAGACTTTACTCAAGATAGTGGGAACAGGGAAATGAGACTGTTGCAGTAGGAGGGGAGATAGTGGACTCGACTCATTGGTCCAGACAGTGGGGATGGTTTTCAAGTGGTGAGTGGGTGCATCGTCCTGAAGGGCCTCTGGGACGGGTTGGTCACTGTGATTAAGCCATCCTTGTTGGCTGACTGGTGCTCATAGAGAAGGTAGGTTTCTGTCCTCCCACAGAGCCTGGGAGACAGGGTCCCTAGTCCTGGAGGGTGACATTTCAGAGAGCTGGCTCCCAGGTCCCTGAGAAGGACAGTCCTGGATTGTGGAAGATTTGTCTCTCAAAGGGCAAATAAAGGATTTATAATGAAAAGTTTTCTAAAGTAAATTCTCTAAGAAAAGGGAGGTCACGGGAAAAAGACAGGAACAAACCTGTCTAAAGTTCAGTCAGGCTGAGGGGACCAGGAAGGCCATTTGGTGGAGCTTAATGATTCATATGAAACTCTGATATATGGAAATAGGCAATTTCTTGCAAAATATATGTAATTTATCATTGGTTCCTGGCACAGAATACAAGGATTAACTAATCCTTGGCCAAGGAAAATGACTTTGGCTGCACACCAAATTAGAGACATTAAAATAAAAATAAACAGAGCACGGCACTACCATGGGGGAACTTCAAGAGTGGTCCCATGGCTAGAAAGGGCAGCTAAAATTAACCTAAAGTCCTCATGGTAACATTTATTTATTGATTAACATTACAGACTTTATCTAATTGGCTAATTTTAGCTAGGTTTTCTATGTCTCTCTTCTTTTGTTCTCTGATTTTTTATCTGAGCTAGAGAGGCATTACAGTGTTGTAGAAGGTCATGAACCTGGGTTCCAAGACCAGTCCGATGACTTCCTGTTGCATTGGCTAAACTCAGTCTTCTCCACAAATGGACATAATAAATAGCTTGTATCTCTGTTGTGAAGATTAATGTAGATGCTCAGTGCATGATGGTGACCATCACTATTATTCGGCATAAAATATGAAAAGTGTCCTAAAAAAGATTTTATAGGTCCTTTAATTTCTAGGAAGCCTGCCGTGTATCAAAGGAAAGCCTTACTTGGCCTTTGGGAACACAGGGTGCCATTAGGGTAACACTCCTAAATAACAGTACAGGGATATCATGCTCTTAAAATGATGGCTTCTCTTTCACCCATAGAGGAACAGGTAAGAATAGACTCACTTCAGTATGTGGCACCAGTGGTAGCAGGAATCACTGGGAGGATTTGTCACCACTTTTCTTGTTTAAATTATTTGCATATATATTTTTTAAAGAACACAGATGCGTCAGCATCAGGAACTGGCAAGCTCACTCTTACTCCGGTATGAACTGTGTGGCTTTATCTTGTAGTTGACTTCATATGTTCTTGGGGGATTCAACCTCAGTGACTTTTAACCATGGAGAACATCAGATTCTAATAATATAGTGCTCCTAAGGCAATTCTCATTTTCAAGTCACGTGAGAAGTCTTTGCTGACTGATCGTCATTGCTCACTGACAAGGAGTACTTTGAATACTTGCTTTGTCTTCCTGCTCCCAGAATGAGGAGGATTCCTGCCTTGTAAGAGCCTCATTGTGACCCACCCACTGCCCCTGACTCACTGGCCAAGATGACTTCTTGGCCCAACCTGCCCTCTGTGAGGGAGGAGTGGGTTTCTCAAAGATGGGCAACATTGTTGTAATTTCATAATTAGTTGGGGAGATTGAGGTCAAAGGCATTTGCTGAAGGAGGGTGGGCTGTTTGAAATGTGATGGGTACCGGAGAGGAACAGAGTGGGGACATGGACACCTTAACTTGAGATGGCGGTGACTAATCTGATGAGGCATGCCTAGAGGTCAACTGGATAAAGGGGTATGAGTTCAGGGACCACCAGGACTCATCGGCACAAAGGGATGGCACCTAGAGAGTAGAGAAGAGAGGCAGCACGAGTTGGGGTGATGAGGAGAGTCCGCTGGAACACGTTCATGGCATTTCAGGGGGGCAGCACGCCAGGCGGTGTCCCCTGAGCTAATGTTGGAAGGTGTTTCAAGGAGGAGGTCTCTACTGCTGGCCAAGTCAGGGAGCTGACAACATAGATTAGGTGACCATATAGATTAGGTGCCCACGTGGGTTCCTTGGGGATCATTGCAAGAGCAGTTTCAGGGAGGAGGTGGGAAAGCCCAATGGAAAGGCATTAAGAAAGACTAGAAGGAATTGAAGTCAGGGAGAATAGACGACTTTTCAGGTGCTCTATTGTGAAGGAGAACAGAAAAAAGGGGCTGTAGGTGGAGGGGAAAAGGTTATGGGTTTTGTTTTGTCTAATTTTTAGAATGGGAGAAAACACAGCAGACTGTAGACTAGTGTAAATAATCTGGAGTGTGAAAAAATCCACATCAAGAGAGGACATGGAAGGACAAGTTTGCTGGGCGATCTCCCTTTGTCTGCAAGATGGCGTTCAGCGTGTTAACAGAGGGGTAATCCGAGAAGGGGAGGTGAGTTTGGAAATGATGGTCATCGGGCTCCCGGTAGGGGGAAAAAGAGGGCAGGGCAGATCTTCCCAAACCAGGTCCAAGGCTTTGTCCTGCTCCATTGGTGAGTGTCAGCTCCTGAAAGTGGGCGAGGTCACTGGGAAGGTCTTGCAGTCATCAGTGTTTGCTTCCCTGCCTCAAACTACTGTGGGGATTCAGGATTGGGAGAGGATTTGCCAGTGAAAGCATACAGGAAACAAGGAATGCAAGCAAATATGTGTGTGAACACACTCACACTAGGTGTCATATTCTGGAAAATTCAAGAGTCTGGAAAAGTACGCTTGAAAGTCTATTCTAAAGACTATATGTTACTTAAAACTAAACATATCTCTATTCTGTGGTGTCATATCTGGCCACCTTTGAAAAAGGTAAAACCTTTTATCTATCACCTATCTATCTATTTAATGTTTATTTATTTATTTTGAGAGAGAAAGAGAGACAGTGTGAGTGGGGAGGGGCTGGGAGTGAGAAGGAGAGAGAATCCTAATCAGGCTCCATGCTGTCAGCACAGAGGCTGATGCGGGGCTCAAACTCACGAACCCTGAGATCACGAGCCAAAATTGAGTCAGACACCCAACTGGCTGACCCACCTGGGTGCCCCTATAAAAAGGTGAAACCTATTTAAAAAAAGTTTTTTTTAAGTAAACTCTTCACCACAAGTGAGGCTCGAACTCCCAACCCCAGATCAAGAGTTACGTGCTTTACTAACTGAGCCTGTCAGGCACCCCAGGTGAAAACTTTTAAAAAAAGCTTTTGGAACAGAGAACAAGTGAACTTCTAGGTGGAGGTGTAACCACTGATTGCAGGAGAGGGCCTGCATTGGGCTGTTCTGAGCTGGATAGAGAAGGCAGAGTCGGAGGAATGTTCTGGTCTTTCTCCCCTCCCCTGCCAACCCCAGGCAAGAAAAGTCCGCCTAACGGGGAAGGGAGGAATCAGAAGGTTATCTGGACTTGCGTGCAGGTGGTCATCAATGGGAAATTTACAACCCAAGCTATGAGTTATTTCTCCATTTTATAATCCTTAATCTGACAACAAGAAAGATAAGAAGTGAGAACCAGCCAGGGAGCCGCTGCCTTCAATTTCTGGAAGGTGGCTGGGGGCCAGGACTTCTGGGACTGGCCCTGACAATTGCTAGGAGGACAGCGTCCCACCAGGCCCCCCATCTATGTGGCTGAGAGGCTGGGGGCATCACAGGTGTAAATGAGAAGGGCCAGGCAAGCACGTGTGTGTCTCTGGGCAGGTCAATTTAAAAGTTCTGTTCAGGAGAAACTGGATTCTAGGAGGAGTTGGGACTATATCTGTTCTCTTCCCTCTGACATCAAGTTTCCAGTGGAAATTCGATGCTCTGCACATACTGATTAAATATTTACAACAGATGAATGCATGCATGCACGAGTGAAGGAGCAGGTGGCCACAGCACGCAGGCTGTTGGAACGTGGAAGAGCGGGCACGGTGGATGGTTACATGCTGGACGTGGCTGGTCTCTTCGAGGGCGGCAGTGAAACGTGCACAGAAATGTCTTCTGTTTTTGAGAAAGAAAGCCGGCGTTGGGTGGAGGGCGTGGGCTGCTCTTCTCGATGGCTGATGAAAGTACTCCGTCGTTTGATTCTAAAACATCACTTAGGTTTTGATTTGTCTCCTGATCGCCCTCTGAGGCATAAACTTGAAATTGTAAATATAGCTCCAACCCCTGATTTCCACCCAGTTTTCAGGCAAGGAGAATAATGAGCTCTTGAGGAGCGGAGCGGCGACGGCCGGTGGGCGAAGTGGCTGTTTACTTCTCAGAATTCCATCAGCTCATCAGACGGTTCACACTTGGCTTCTGAGCGAGCTTCTCTCCCGGAGGAAGTCTGGAGGGAGACGACGTCTTGCTGGAGGACAGCGCATTTGCTTTTCCCTTTCACTGAAGGTTTTCCATACCTGAAAATCAGCTCAGACGGTCACTGCAATTTGCTAAAATCAATATAATTAGAGGAAGAAAATGAATGTACCGAAAAGAAGACGATTGAGGAAAACTATTGAACATGACTGAAACACTTATGAGCTACACTGTCTTCCAAGACGAGGATGTGAGCAGGAGTGAGTCCCGGACTTTCATAATGGAAGTTTTGCCTGAAAGCTCTGACATGCTACTTCCCGGCGGAGTGATATTTGGAGGAATCTGGATAAGGATTTACGTCCCTTTGAAAGGCAGGTTCATGCCGAGCACCCTGACACCAAAATGTCATGCTCACACCTAATTTCTTCACATTATTAACGTTTCCCTCCTTTGCCAGGGTCAGGGTGTAAAGCTGTTACATTCTTTGGAGTACCAATTTGTTCCTTTAACAGTGTCATTCTCCTAGGTGCTCTTCCAAGTCTTTGGTTGTTTTATTAACCCCTTTGGCCTCTCAGACACCAAGTTGGAAGGCGGTCTGCGGAACAGCTGGTGTAGACTCCAAGATTTTGGTTTTCGCACGGAGCAGCAAACTCTGTGTTTGAGGCTGGAATATGCAGATGACCAGGCTCCACCTCGCAGAGCCCTACAGTCTGCAGCGGAGGGCTCGGCTGGACTGGCCCAGGGGGTCCCTCATTCCGGGGGCCTTCCTGCAGCAAGGGGCAGGAGACATGACATTCAGCAGCATCCTGAGTCTTGCAAAAAGACAGATGGTGTGGCTCATCAGTGGGTGCCCTTCAAGGTCAAGGAACCAAGGGGTTCACTGAATTGAACCAGAACTTTGAATAGAAAAGGTATAATGAGGAAGCAACTGGAGACGTGGGAAGAGGTATCACCTTTGAGCCTGGCAGCCATGGCAGGTGTCCCAGGTTGGCGCAGCTGTGCCGCCTTGAGCTGCTGCTCCATACCCGCCCACAATGCATCTGCCCGCCTTGAGGGTGGGGGGTGAGGCAGGCCTGCCTGACGTGGTCGTTGTGACCACAAATGCAACATACTGTTTTAAAATATGTCAGAAACCAGGCCAGAGACTGGGGACATATGCATTCCTTGTGGCGGGCACCTGAGGAATTTCCTTCCTGACTTCTCTCCACTGGGTGCGGAGAAAGCACGGGCCACAGTCATCCCCGCTCAGATGTCACGCCGAAACACCCCTGGAATAGCATTTCCTAAACGTGGATACTAGTGAAGATAAGAGATACATGCACTGGCAGGGACGGAAAGAAGGATACACAGTGAAATTCAGGGTGGCAATCGCATGCGTGTTCTTGCGCATACACGTGTGCACACACACCTTGCTGTGGCAGGCAGGGTCAGGTACTTGGGAATTGAGTGTCACCAAGTTACCACCCTTGATGAGCATGTCCAAGCGGGATGACACTACCTTCCTCCTGGAGCGTCTGCTGACCATATTGCTGGTGGCTACGTGGCTCTGTGCTGGCGAATTCCTTCTTCCCAAGACACTTACTGCAACGTGCTGAAACTTCCAAGCATCGCAAAGCTGGGATTTGAAGCAAGTGTTTTCCTCAACCTCTTTCAAAGGGGTTGTTGCCTTCTAAAATGCTTTGTGAAATCTCCCCGGCCACATGCGTATTAGAGAGGAGGACGCCTGGACTCTGTCCGAGCTGGAGCTGGTGTTTCTGTGCTGGGCACCCCTTTGAGAGCATTTGTGTTTCTTGCTGCCTGTAGTTTCCACCCGCGATTCAGTGGAGGGACTTGGTTGATGTCTCCGTCCATACTTCAGGTCACATTGAGTTGAAAGAGGACTTTTATTGTGCAGAAGCATGGTTCTTTGATACTCTGTGAGTAATATTAAATCCATTTCATAGGCTTTATGTTCTAGGATGGTTGTGATGAACCAAAAGGTCCTCGGAGCCATGGGGGCCTACCAGTGCCTGGCACTGGGTGGCGTTTAGTCTCTGCAGGAGCAGCGGTGAGGCTGGCGATGGGGGTGCTAATGCGGACGGTGTGGGCACCCCTGGCCGCATGATGGCTCAGGGCTAGATTCCCTGCTCTGCGCACATCTTATTTCACTCTTCCCCTAAAGAGACGGCCAGTAACGCTTCACTCAATTATTTCAGCACTCTAAAGGGTCACGTTTACCAGTCGGAGCCTGAAGGCAGGTGTAGCAGGTCTGGTGGACGTGGGATGTGCTGCCAGGCTCAGTCTCCTGCTCTCAGCCCCTCGGGGCTCATGGGAGCTGCTGGCTCCAGCAAAGGCACCTGAGCATCCAGGAGGACCCGTCTGGCTGCAGAGCTCCCTGGGGTTAGTGAGGCTGTCCTGGTCCCTCCCTGACCCTCCCCCCACCCCCCCGCTTCCCCAGTTGGATTCTGCTCTCTCCACTCCTGCTTCCCTTCCCCCCATCCTTGACTCAGTTAACACCCTGCCTGGTAATAATAATACTAATAGTCAGAGTCTGCTTCTCTGGACACGCATCCTGCTGCACCATGTGACCAGGTAGAGCCTGGCTGCTTTCTTCGGGCATTATAAATCCCCAAAGCTGCTCTTAGGTGACTGTGCCTGAGGAGCTGTGAGGCATAGGCTCACTGTAGGATGTTCTTGACATTCTGTTAGAATATGTCCTTAATGAAATAAGAGCCTATTATTGATTACAAGTCATTTACATTTACGTAGAAGGAAAAAGCAGAACTTCTGCTGGAAGCAAGTTATAAAGAAACACCAACACCTAGGAGCTGCCACTGTCCTCCGTCACCCAGCTGAAGAGAATCTCAGTTACGCGCTTTGTTTACTTGCTGGTTTTACTTGGGGTGTGATGCTCCGTGTATTCGCAGCCCAGTGTTCTCTCCAGAACCCCAATACTATTGTACCCATGAAGACTTGGGGGCTGTTCAGGCCAGGGCACTTCCGGTTCCATGTTTATAACATAAAATGAAAAGTGGTTTTCCCGGCACCCATTTGTCTTTTCAGTGGAAATGGTATTATGTCTCCTCTCAGAGCTTATTCTGTTCACCAGAGTTCCGGCTTGTTCCTCTCTCTTCTCCTGGCTCTTCTTCTCTATTCAGACTGTGCCACGTGATGCTGGCACACGGTGACGCTGTGACATGTGTGGGTTGAGTACACCGCCCTGTCCTGTAAATGTAGGGTCTGTTCTCTTTCTCACCTCCTCGCACAGTGAGCAGCTTGTATCTGGCTGTCGGCAGCTTTCCCGTGAATGGAAGGGTGCGGGCATTACAGCGGGCACACGATGGGAATCTGCCCCGTGCATTCAAGGTCCCTGGTCCTAGTTTGCTCCTGGCTTCTGAGGCTTTACGTGTGAATCAGAATAAGCTTTCGCCTCAGGGATGCTGCGTGCCTGGGAGAACTTGGCTTGGCCACTGGGCTGTGCTCTGGTGTGAATTGGAAAACATCATCCTGTTTAGGGCAGAGATTCCCAACCTTGGCACCAAAGTCATGTGGACCAGATGATTCTTTGCCGTGGGGGTTATCCCATGTGAGGTGTTTATAGCGACATTCTGGCCTCTACTCACCCGATGCCGTAGCATCCACCCCCTGTGGTGACAATCAAAAATGTGTTCAGATAGTGCAGAAGTCCCCTGGGGAACAAAATTGATGCCTGAGAACCACCGGCTTCGGTGAATGGAGCTGCATGCGAGAGTGCACAGATTACAGAAGAGAGTGGGCGGCTCTCCTCCTCCCACCTCTGCCCCCCGTTGCGGCCTTGGGCAGGTGCGTTTGTGCAGTGCACAGTCTCCACACCTGCAAAAGGTAGTCCTGCTGGTTCCCATACATTTCAGTGTCCTAGCTCACTGTCTTCCATTGGCATCTCCAAGACATCCCTGAATCCTTAAAACACATGTGCTATTTCGGCTTCTTCTAGCTTGGGTTGTTACTTGTATTTGTAAGCAAACAGGCATTCTCTTTGATGCCTCCATTCCTCAGAAACTTTGAAAAGGGCTTTCCTGTCTATGTCAGCACAAGTAGCTACTGTCTCTCTTTTGAAACTTTGGGCAAGTGTGAAAGTGTTTGACTTGGAAGGTGTTATCTGTATTCAACACTCATCAGATCTCTTTTCAAGGGGGCTTTGCCTTTTTCTCCAACCTTTTTCTCTTGGACAAAACACATCTTAGATGCCAAATATCATATTGGTTTCCTTACAGGAATGTAGTGGGACCATTCTCCTATTAGCACCTATTTGATCTTTGACAAGTGATAAAGACATGATGTGAAAACATATAATTTCTCGTAACTGGAAGAGAATTAAATTAGTATGTATGAGACAGGAACAGATAGATAAGAGGGTATTTGCTAATTGATTGAAAGTTCTGTTAGAAGACTATTTCTCACACTATCAGAAATGCTGGCCTAAAGTAATCTCATTTTAAAAATTGCCATTTTAAAATAACAGGACTAAAATAATAGTTTAAGTAACAGGGCTGGGACTTTCCATTGCTTTGCGTCATTGAAAGGCTTGGTGCTGACAGTCTCTCTCTGAGTCTGGAACCAGGCTGCTGGGCAGGTGGTCTGGGTGGTAGATCAGATTCCCTGAATCTCAGTGCCCCTTTTTTCTTTTTCTTTCTGTGGAATGAAAGATCCTCATCTCATGGTTTTAGGTGGTCAGAAATGGCAGCGATTGTCATGTGGCTCTGTGATGTGGTTTTGAATGTCACCAAACACACCCCCAGAAGTTATGGAGCGTTTTCCTACCCAAATGAGACCATGTGAAATATGAAATCGTGGAGCCTGTATCTCCCTCCAGAGCTCCAGGATGTCTCCATACTTGTGATCTCAAGGAAGGGATCCTGCAGTCACATACAACAATATTTGGGTCTACAAAATGTATTTTCATGGTCAGCTATTGCCTCGGAATGAGGTTTCAGAAGACACCGCATAGCATGTCATCATCGTGCCAATGACACACGAAAACAGAAAAGGTCCTTTGGGACTGGCCACACCTAGAGCCTCTGGCGACACAGGCCCCCTTCCTGGCTCTCGAGCACCAAGGTTCTGCTCCCATCTGATTGTTTTATTTGCCTAACTCTCTGCAGGATTAGCTCTTTTCCCTCTTTGGTTCTTGCCCCAGATGTGACCTCCCCAGAGAGGACTTTACTGCCCAGCTGTTCTGGAGTGTTCTCACTCGGCTGCTCTCGGCTCACGATCCAATTATTTCCTTCATGGACTCCGGTGCAGTCTGCAATCTGTTTGTTTCCTTGTTTGTCGTGTTTTCTCCCTGGAATGTGAGATCCAAGAACAAGGATTGGTGGCACAGCTCCTGTCCCCGGGCCTGGGACACAGTAGGTGCTCAGCAGACTCCTGTGAATGCATTTATTGTTATTTTTTAAATGTTTATTTATTTTTGAGAGAGAAAGAGAGAAACTTGTGAGCAGGAGAGGGGAAGACAGAGGGGGAAAGAGGATCCAAAGCAGGCCCTGTGCTGACAGCAGAGAGCCCGATGCTGGGCCTGAACTCACAAACCATGAGATCATGACCTAAGCTCAAGTCAGACGCTTAACTGGCTGAGCCCCCCGGCACCCCTTTTTGAATGCATTTAGATTTTGGTCTCCTAGGTGTCGTTTTTCAGATGGAAAACTAATTCTGGACAGACACCAGTATTTTACACTTTGTCCTGGAACAGCAATTGACTGGTTTATCAGAGAACTTACTGTGCTTTGTTTGAAAGTAGTAGAAGGATGTCCATGGCTTGAGTTGATCCTTTAGAAAACATTCACAACTCTTAATCCACTGGGAGGAAATGGATCATTGGTGCCTTAGAGCCCAACTTTCAGATGCTCACAATGGGATGTTTTAATTCTCTTATTCTCTCCTTTTTACCTGTTTGTAGGAAATTACACTTTGGGATGAAATGGTCCCAACACATACAATTTCAAATTCTATGTCCCCACACAAGGAGTGTTAACAGCTGATATGGACTAAACTGTGTCCTCCGCTCTCACAAACTTGTATGTTGATGGCCTCACCTCCCAATGTGACTGTATTGGGAAGTGAGGCCTTTAAAGAGGTGATTAGGTTAAATGAGGTGAGAAAGTTGGGGCCTCATCTCATAGGATTGGTGTCTGTATAAAAAGAGATACCAGATGAGCATCTGACTCTTGATTTCAGCTCAGGTCGTGGTCTCACAGTTGTAGGATTGAACCCCGTAATGGGCTCCACACTGAGCATGGAGCCCAAGATTCTCTCTCCCTCCCTCTGCCCCTCTCCCCTTCTAGCACTCTGTCAAAAATAAGTAGGCATTAAAAGTAAAATAAATAAGTAAACATTAAAAACGAAGAAGAAACACAAGAGGTGGCTGTCTCTCCACATTCATACTCAGAGAGAAGGTCAGGTGAGGACACAGGTGAAGGTGGGCATCTACAGGGCCACGGAGGAGGTCTCACCAGCCATCAGTCCTGGTGGGATCTTGATCTTGCACTTCTGACCTCCAGCACCAGGAGAAGGTAGATTTGTGTTGTTTAAGCTGGAACATGGCACATTGTTCTGGGAGCTCTAGGAGAACTTGACAAAACAGTGTGTGTGTGATTTTGATCCTTAGAATTCAGTGTACCATTCTCAACACTAGTTATGTTCTTTATTTCAGTGAATGGACTTTGAATCATTCATCTATTTTTAATTTGAGGTTAATGAGTAATCAAATACTAAAAACCTCAACTCCAACAAATGTAAACAGTAACAGTCACTGGATTTGAAAATACCTTGGACAGGATGGGCTGCACGTTGTCAACAAAAATTTAGGTAATTCAAACCAAGCACATGTGTGACCTTCAGGAATATAATGATTATTAAGATGGAATGAGATTTCTGTGAACCATAATTAATGGTGATGTTTCAAATTTTTGAAATATATGCAAATTTTTTTCCATTACTTTTCCCCTGAAATGGAAATGACTTGACAACTGTAATGTGATGGGATTCACATTATAAAAAATACAGATCTTCCTTTTCTTCCAAATTTTATGTTTAAGAGATAGGGCCTCCTCATGGATTGGGTTTGGGGTCCAATAGGATTGTAAAGGTCACCTGTAACTTGTACTGAGTCTACTAAGTTGCATTTATAAGCAGACAGACACAATCCTAGCTTTAGTTTTGAAGAACCTGGGGTGTCTGTTCTGTTTGCTCTACCAGAGCACATCTTTCCTTCTTGACTCTGGTCTGTGTCTCAGGGATCTGACCTCCAGGGGCTGCAGCAGCAGTGTCCCTGCCCTCTGGGCTTTGGTTGGGTTCAAGGGAGGGGGAGCACCAGGGAGGATCAGAGACAGCAGGCTGAATGATGGCCTTCCCCTAGAAGGTACCCACATCTTAATCCCCAGACACTGTCAATATGGTACCTTATGGGATAAAGGGCCTTTGCAACAGGTGATTAAGCTAAGGATTTCAAGATGGGGAGATTATCCCTCATGTAATCACAGGGTCACGTAAGACAGAGGCAGGAGGGTCAACCTTAGAGGAGGTGATGTGGGATGAAGCAGAGGCAAGAGCAACAGGGCCGTGAGTCAGGAAGACAGGTCACCGCTGGAAGCTTGATGAAGCGAGGAGCACATTCTCCCCAGAGTCTTCAGGAGGAACCAGTTCTGCCGATGCCTGGATTTTAGCCCCAAAGGACTCATTTTGGACTTGTGACCTTCAGAACTTAGAGTGAACTTGTGTTATAAGCCACCAATTAAAAAAAATAGTTTGTTACAGCAGCAATAGGAGACTAATACAGAAGTAAGAAAATTGAGATCAGGGAATTCACCACCCCCATCCCCGCCCCAGCTCTTTTACTGGATGGTTTCCATGTGCTGGGCACATCCTCTGCCCTTCCTTCAGATTTGTCTCCTCACGTTCTGGTGCCTCCCTCCCCTCTTCCCTTCAGGCCATGGGGACAGGAGGGAGCACTCCTCCACCCTTGTAAACAACCCTCTTATTAAAGTCCCTGGCTTTGCAGGGTTTGAATTTGCCACCTGTTTCCTGCTGAGCTGCTGACTGATTCAGGACATGACAACGAGGAGGGCAGGAGACGTCAAATCCTATTGATGTCTTTGTCCTTCCACCACTTGGCTTGGCCCTGGCTTCAGGTTACTTAGAGACCAAGATCTTTCACCTAGCCCCACTTCAGCCGCCCATGGCCCATGGATGCATTGTGCTCCTGAGTGATATGCAAGGGGGCCCAGGGAAATCCTAGTTTCCAACTCAATGGCCTCCAGGCATTTTGTCACTTAACAGGCAAGGGCTGTTCCTGGCCATGGTTACTTTCCAACATACTATTTTGTTAGCATTGTGTGACTTTCACAGAAAGAGGGCTTGAGTGTTTGTGAGAAGAAACACGTAGAAGGGAAGAGAACTCTACTTGGCATGAATAAGATGCAGTTTTGCCCATTTTCTCACCCCCATGCTGGGATGGAAGAGCCCTGGGTGCAGCGCACAGCCATCCTCGGTCTGGTTTGTGGTGTAGACCAGAGGTACTGGTGCTGTGAACCAATGTTAGACTGAGGAGGGTGGGGGTTGCAGGCAGGCTCTGCCCCGTGAGTCAGGGGGGACTGGGTTGCTCCAGGGATGTGACCTCAGGAGACTGTGGCATGCTCACCTCATTTCCGCTCCACAGGACCCTGTCACCACTGTGTCTGTGGTGTCTGTAATGTCTACACCTGGGCACAGGTGAGTGTGAGCCAGGTGGGGTTTCCTACAACAGAGGACTTCAGAAGGGCTGCTGGTGTCTAACCTGCCGACCCACTGCACTCACATGGTGGGACTTTCTCAGTCACTTCTGCAAAGGAACATGAGCTCTTGAAATAAGGGTCTGATGCCTGTCTATGAACCTCTTCAAATTTTGTCCTTGACAATTCTGTTTCATTCTCTTTTTATAGACTTCAGGATTATTATACACCCACATCTCCTAAAACTGGAGCATGACACCTTTTAATCCGTCCTCTCCCTTGTTCTCTGTCGATGGGCTTTGGCTAACTCCTAGCACTAGGTTCTTCACCTTCTTCACAACCATTCTGTTTGCATATCCACAGCATTTCCTGGAAGGTAGGATGATGTCTGCATCAGTGTCACTAACACTACTTAGCAAAGCATGTGGATAATTCCTAAACTGTATTGTTTTGCAATGACCCTGGGGTCTGATAGTCCTGGATAAATATTGGTCATCTGGCACTTCACTAAATAAATCCTCTTCTCCTTTTCCTTTGCCACATCATACTCTGGATCTTTGATTCTTCTCCCCATCTTTCCTAATTATTTTACCTTGGAACATGGCTTTTAAAATATACTTCCTGGCTTCTCGAACATTCTGTTTTAATTTTCTGCTAAGTCCTGTATCTTGCAGGCAGCACATCACTCTTTCCCTCTCTAAGACTTTGCTGACATCTTCTTTCTGTCCTTCACTCCGATGTTTGCTCTGTAAGGTACTTCTGGTTCCAATGCTTAATGCCAACCTGCTTGGAAATCATTTCTGAAAAGTTACCATTTTGCTGAAAATGTATTTCTTTAGTGAAGTCTCCAGTGACAGATGGTCCATTTCAATTTTGTTTTGCCCACAGAAAATCCCTGTAGAGATAGAAAAGCAACGTGTGCCTTTGTAAGGTGCTCCTTTGGTGGGCTTGGGGCTTGGCTTCTTTGCTTGTCTTCCCTTGCCGGAAGTACTTAAGACAACCACTGCGTCCTGCAGCCCTGGGCTGTGCAAAGTGCTTCACTCACTGTCAGCACTGTGACTTAAAATGTGATAACGAAGCACCGGTATTTAAAGTTCCAGTTGGGGCACCTGGGTGGCTCAGTCGGTTGAGCGTCCAACTTCGGCTCAGGTCATATCTCGCAGTTGGTGGGTTTGAGCCCCGTGTCCGGCTCTGTGCTGACAGCTCAGAGCCTGGAGCCTGTCTTTGGTTCTGTGTCTCCCCCTCCCTCTGATCCTCCTCTGCTCAAGCTGTCTCTTTCTGTCTCTCAAAAATAAATAAATCATTTAAAAAATTTTTTAAAGTTCCAGTTAGCTTAGGCAGTGTGGAGTCAATCATGCCTGCTTAACTGTCCAATCTGAGCGTGTGTGTGTGTGTGTGTGTGTGTGTTACTTTCAATGTTCTGTGATGGATGACATTTTTACTTGGGGGTAAGTTTCATGATTCAGATAGAATCACACAGATTTTCTTTGAAATCTTTTGCCCAAATTGAGTTGAAACTCTAGGAAGGGCGATTTTTAGTAGGAAATCATAGTACATCAGCTTGTGCCTTTTTAGAAAAGCCAGTGCTACATATTTTCACATTTTCAGCAGCAGTAGGACAGCTACAAATTCATTTACACAATTTGTTGGGAAACTGCAGAAATTGCTTAAATTTTATTTCTCAAAGAAATGAGAGCTAGAGATAGTAAGTAGGAGGGGGAGGAAAAAAATAACTGTACTTCTTTGGAGAAGGCTAAACCCTTAATATCAGCAGTAGAGCTCAAGGTGGACAGAAGCTAGCTTGCAGAAAGGGGGAACAGTTTTATCCTCAATTTGCCATTGCTCCTTTTGCCATCTGTAAGACTCATCATTGGAGCACGTAAAATCTGACGGTCTGAGGCCAGAGAGCCCGTGTAAATATTTCTAGGGTACATAGCTTTCTTGATGACTTTATGAGATTGGGTACAAATGGCATACCTGTTCTTTTTTCTTCTTGCATTTAAGAAAACGGGCTTTGACCTGAGAATTCTCAACAGCAACACTGTAAGTCAGATGACTGTGCACTAACGTCTTCAAGGTGGTGGGGAAGATAGTCCTCAAGCTAAAATTCTATGCCATATGAAACTATCATTAAAATAGTAACAAGAATAATTGATGCTTGTGCCTGTAACAAAGTCTGCTACTTAAGGAAGAACAAAATTGAACTCAGAAGGATGGAGTAAGATGCGAAAAGATCTAATAAGCAAGGAAATGAATAAATATTTAGATACTTCTAAATAGGCTTTGACCATATGGAGTGACATAGTGATGATGAATTTGTGGTCATAAAAATAGGATGCAGCTGACACAAGATGGAAGAGAATTTGGCTTGGAGTGTTCTAAAGTCTTTCTATTTATTACCCAACAGGTGAGACGCTTATTAACATTAGACATGGAAAGTCACAAGTGCATAACCAAATGTTAACTATCACCACCAGAAGAAATAGATATTTTTCAAATATATAGCTTTCAAATAAAGAAATAGGCTCTGGAAACAGCTGGGCCACAGTGAAAGAAGTGGCTTTAAGGAAGAGATGGGTATCTGTCACTCGGGACCCTATCACAGCCCCACTTTTGTCCTTCTCTTCTGTGGGAAAATGCCCAGTGGGTTGGCCCACCTGTCAATGTCTCCCGGATTCCTTTCTTCCTCTTTCCTTTTCAGTGGGCTTTATCTGCTGTGTTCGGGGGTTTCTTGATCTCTTAAATTTTTTAAGAGACTGTACTCCACTGAAACTGTATGACAAAAATTGTGTGTATGTGTGTGTGTATACATATGCATATAGCCTCCTGGGGGAGAGGCTTAAATATTTTTATCAGGTTTTCAAAGGATTCTGGGATCCAACAAAGGTTAATTAAGAATTACTTCATTTAAACCTGTTCAGCTTGATTTCTCTCAATGAAATTAGATGAACACCTTACACAGCCTAATGATGTGAATATGGATTGCAAACTCGAAAGGCCCCAGCCTCCAGGCAGCCAAAGCAAAGAGCTAAAGCAGGTGGTACCCAAGATAGTTGGGCATGTGGGGCCTGCAGTCAAGTTGGAGAGAGGCAGCCCATTATAAATGCATCCAAATTCAGTTTAAAACATTTACATTCTGCTCAAGAAATAAAGCTCAACTCCTGGCTGAATATGGTCCACGGGCACTGGGCCATTTATGATAACTTTTCTGGTTTATGACAACTTCTGCTTGTCAAGGGCAAGAAAGAGAGATTGCCTTCTTGTGTTGATTTTCTATTGTTATGTTAGAAATGGGGACTCAGTGGCTCACAGATTTGGTGATGGCTGACACCACCGGTGTTTGGACATGATATACAAGGGTTACAGCCCCTCAAAGTGTGTCATTGAACCTAGAACAAAGCAGAGGATTACTAGCATGGCCTGAGAGCCAGACTGCCACATCTGGCTGGGACCTGCCTCCTCACCTTTCTGTGGGGGCTCTTCTCATCTGTCACTGAGCTGGACTTTCCTTCCCCCCACCTGCACCTGGTCTTTTTCCATGTCAGTCTTTGTGTCTTTTCCTCACCCGCTCCACTTTTACCCTCACTTTCCTGGCTGACTGCCGTTCATCCCCAGGGCTCCAGCTTCCAGATGAGAGTTTTCCAGTCTTGGGTTGCAGAGTATCCTATTCTTAGTTTTGCAGCATGTACCATGTAAGTGCAGTTAGTATATTTTAAAATGTATTGCTCTCCTCTCTAGGCTGAGCTCCATGAGAGCAGAGATCATGCAAACCGTTTTACTGCCGTGCCTCCCAGTTCTGTGCCTGGCACGCAGTAGGTACTCAATACACATTGAATGAATGAGTGCGTGAGTGAGCATATCAATGAGTAAGGGGTGAATGGAGACCTGGAGGGCCAGATGACCTCTTGAGTGGGAATTTGCAGAGCAGGCCCTTGGTGTGGTCACCATATCTCAAGGTCTGATGCTCAATTTTGTAGGTCCCTGAACCTGAGGAGTGTATCTGTGATAACTCAGTGATTGACTGTCCCACACAAGCTCATAGGAGGAGACCAAGATCTAAACCAGATTGCTGACTTCTGAATTGATAATAAAACTACACTGGCCATATGGTCAGAAGGTGTAGGTGAGGTCATTTGGTGTATTTCCTTATTAGATATCACTCAGCATGGAAGATAGTGGACACTGGGAGGTTCTGAAAGAATATGGAAGAGGAGCAAGGTGCAATGTAGACTACTGGTGCCATGATGAAAAATCTACAGTGGCCACAGGAATGCAAGACTTCATGGTAGTTGAGCAGAGCAATGGGGGTGTCCTTTGTCTTTAACAGTATGAGAAATGGCCTGACCAGTTATTTTACTTGGATGACCTTTTATCTATACTCTGTGCTAACTATGGTCTAATGAGTACTGTTCTCTTTACTCAGAAAAAAATAAAAAAGGACAGTCATTCAACAAATACTATCCAACCATGTATGTTGTCAAGCCTTTATTTGGTGGCAGACCTGCCCTTTCTGCTTTTGAACTAGGAGACACAGTGACTTTTAAAGTGATTTCTGCAGCTGGCTGATTTAATCTACTGTGAATTGATTTCAATAAACTCTCAGAGGGTGAATTTACCTTGAACTGCTGATTCTTATCCTTGTGTACTAAGTAACTTATTAAAAATCACTAAACAATTGTTGATTGAAGACAGTATTTGAACAACAGTATGTGATTATGACTTGCTATTTGCAACATTCCTAGGTAGACAAGGATAGAAAAATAGAGGCTGTGTTATTATTAAATTTGGCTTGTT
Source organism: Helogale parvula (assembly GCA_004023845.1). NCBI lineage: Eukaryota > Metazoa > Chordata > Mammalia > Carnivora > Herpestidae > Helogale > Helogale parvula. Next base: position 98,508 of record PJEM01006194.1, read on the forward strand.
TAAGTTGCTTCAAGATAAATTTTCTAGTTGATATGAAAACATATGCAAACAAATAACAGCTAATAATAGAGGAAATGCACGTAGAATAAATGTTCGGGGAAGAAATCTATGTTCTTTTAAAATTGAAACAATACTAACCATCAACATTTCATATAGCTACTGTTAAGTAATATTCTTTTATCTCTTTAGCTCACTTAAAAAGATTCTGGATTTCTTTTTTCTTCTAGGATTGGGAAGCAGCATAAAATTGATATCGCTTAAAGCAACCTTATTGATTTTCTGTCTGAAACTCCATTTATGCAACCAAATATGGCCATGTTCACCATGCTGATGAGAGTAGAAGTATTATTCATAATTAGAATATTGGAAAATGCAATTATAGGAGAAATCAGAAAGTGTGGATTTTTTTTTTTCCTTCCTAAACTCTGACTTAGAGCACAATCCTCAGGGCAAGGGAGTGTGACCATCTTATGCTATTCATATGCATCGACAAGACTGTAATAGATGTTCAGTCTCTTGCTGCAAGGACAGTGGCTCCACAAAGGCAGTGGAGATGACGATGCCACATACGGACAGGCTGCTTGTAGGCAACTGCCTTTTGCTATCACACGATAAAAGGGTAAATGGATATTGGACAGACATGACCAGTAACTATTTGATGTTGCTCTCCTTATACATTTCATGTCCTTTTCAACCTGTCATATCATACCACGATAAAAAGTTGACAAGTCAAAATCCAATTGACTTGGTTTTACAAATGGCTAAATATCTAATTTAGTTAATTAGCAGCCACCAGAATAATGCTCCCCTCTCCAAGACATCAGCTCTTAATCTCTTCAAGCTATAATGTTATATTATTTGCAAAAGGCATTTTTGCAGATATAACCGAATTAAAGGTTTTGAGATGTGGTAGTCCTGGATTCTCCAGATGGTCCCCACCTGCCTCACACATGTCCTTATGGGATAGAGAATTGAAAGTGTTGCTGACCTTGAAGACGCAGTGATGTGGTCACAAGCCCAAGATAAAAGCAGTCACCAGAAGTCAGAAGAGCCAGGGAATGGATTTTTCACTAGCGTCTCTAGAGGTGGTGTAGCTCACTGATGTGACTTAGGACTTTTGGCCTCCAGAACTGTGAGAGTACGTTTCTGTCATTTAAAATCTTAAATAAATGTGTCATAAGTTAATAAGATAAGAGAATTGGGGTTCTATTTTCTGCTCTGCTAATAATAATTAGCTTACTTCCTGCCTCTAATCTGCCATTTTTCAGATGAGACAGCCCAAAGTCAGTCAAGTTAAAGATCTCGTCATAATATTTTATATAGTCAGATCTTTTTATGTAATATTAAGAATTTTTTAATGTTTTATTTATTTTTGAGAGAGAGAGAGAGAGAGAGAGAGAGAGAGAGAGAGAGAGACAGTGTGAGGAGGGGAGGATTGAAAAAAGAGGGAGACACAGAATCCAAAGACAGGCTCCAGGCTCTGAGCTAGCTGTTAGCACAGAGTCTGATGTGGGGGCTCGAACCCACAAACCATGAGATCATGACCTGAGCCGAAGTCAGACGCTCAACCAACTGAGCCACCCAGGTGCCCCTCTTTTTGTATATTATTATTTTTACCAAAAGAGGCATTTGTTGCATTATTTACTAGATGTTTTCCTATGTTCATTTCTCCTTTAAGATGTTATATCCTTGGCTTTTCCCGACACCATGGTGGCTAGCTGGTTCCATATTCCTTGACACAATATTCAGCTTTGATTTTATTTCTGTTTGACCAGAAGGACTGTGCAGCCCACAAAAACCTGGAAATGTAACTATAAGGATTAAATTACCATGGAGGGTTGGCCTGATGACTTCTCCAAAAACGCAGGACCAGCAATTGTTGGAGTTGTTCTAGTGCTCTGTCTGAAGATACGTCTTCTCACTACGTGATGATACAGCTTTCTCATCATTCGAAATAGCAATGTGAATTTTCGCTTTCAAAAGGCACTTTTGATTCCTCACAGAGGTAATAGAGAGAAGTGTGTGTGTGTGTGTGTGTGTGTGTGGGTGTGTGTGGGTGTGTGTGTAAGAGAGGAGAGAGGAGAGAGAGAGAGACAGAGAGAGACAGAGAGAGAGAGAGAGAGAGAGAGAGAGAGAGAGAGAGAGAGAGAATATATATAGGAAATGTAAAGAGTAGATCCTTTCAAGGAACTTGTATTTCTTACTTAAGAGGAGGCATAGTAGACAATGAAAGTGCCAAATTGTCATAGCAAGTCCTTTAAAACTTCACATTCTACCACGGTTCCTCAATACTGTCTCACTTAATAGTTCTGGAGAGGCTGTAAACTCAGCCTCTATTCTGATAATACAGAATCATTATATTTTTATGACTCTATAGCTGACAATAAAAGAAGTGATAAAATTTTTCAAAATTATAGGAGCTCTAGGTGAACATATATGGTCCATATGTATTGACAATTAGCAATATGGAAGGAGTACTTACAGAACTTAAATATTACACAATATACAACTTAAAATTGGCTCTATGTTGATTTCCTTTCAAGTATTCATGATTTTTAGTTTGAAGCTATTACATATTACATGACTTTTACTTACCCAACCTCCCCTTGCTGGAGGTTGGGGGCATATTTTTAGATCTTATGAAAATGAGTATGATGATATTTTTTAGTGATGATTTCATCATTAAATTACATAGTAGCTCATGAATAATTCTAAAGCTTCCAGTGAAGACAGTTGGGGTAATAATCATTATAGAATGATAGTAATGTCCTTTTAATAACAAGTGAAGTGTGCCACTGTAGTGAAATGTCTGTTGGTGGACATTTCTAGGTTTCATATTTCTTGCATACAAGTGATTCAACATTTACTGTCTGAGGAAACATTATATTCTACTCCTCATATCCCAGTGGAATGACTAAAAACAACTGTATTTAAGAAAATTTACTTAGGGGCGCCTCAGTGGCTCAGTCAGTTAAGCATCCGACTTTGGCTCAGATCATGATCTCATAGTTGGTGGGTTTGAGTCCCGCATCGGGCCCTGTGCTGACAGATAGCTCAGAGCCTGGAGCTTGTCTTCAGATTATGTGTCTCCCTCTCTCTCTGACCCATGCATGTGCTGTCTCTCTGTCTCTCAAAAGTAAATAAAAAATATTAAAAAATTATAAAAAATTTACTGAAATATCTGTTTTGATAGGATATTATGATATCTAGTTTTGACTTTTATATTATTTCAGTGAGTTTCCTTATTTTGAGTTTGTGGCAATGGTCAGGGTCCCAGGGATTATGAAGCTAGCATATATTATTTTTCATTTTCTAATACTGTAGCATGCCTCTAAACCTTTATAATTTTTAAAAATTTTTAGTCATTCAATTAATTGGTGCTTAAATATTAAATGACTTTGAATGGCCTTTGTACATGGCTCATTCATTCAACTGAATCTAAGCTTCTATCCTGAATCTGGGTTATTTTATACTCTAGTACTCTACAGCTGAATTTGGCTTACTATACTATATCTTCATTAAATACCATATATCTGCAAAGCAGACAGCAAAAACACTTATATAACAATGAAAGACATTAAAAACTGATTAAAGTTCATGAAACCACTACTCATTTCCACTTGAGTTGCTTTATGAAGATTATCTAATACAAGTAGAATCTACTTACTAAAAATCCCTCATTCTGAAGTTATACATATATGTATGAACTTATCAAATGATCTTGAGTCTCAGATATAAGAGCAGTGTTTAGATTTCCATTTCATATATTGATAGATACAATATATTGTTTGCTGCTCTATTATCCCATCTCTCAATAATGCTGCTAATGGTAGATAATTACTTGTTAGTTAAACTATATTATAAAATAAAGTTTTCTCCATTCGTGTTTTTCTCTCAAGACTACTATAAAAAAGTCCAAGTAAACATTTCAATGAAAACGACATGGAATGGTAGTTCAAACTGTAGATGAAAATTAAAAATTAAAGTAAATTCTTTTAAAATACAATAAAGGGATGCCTGGGTGGCTCAGTTGGTTAAGCCTCCGACTTCGGCTCAGGTCAAATCTCATGTTCGTGGGTTCGAGCCCCATGTCAGGCTCTGTGCTGACAGCTAGCTCAGAGCCCGGAGCCTGCTTCTGGTTCTGTGTCTCCTTCTCTCTCTGCCCCTCCCCCTCTCATGCTCTGTCTCTCTATCAAAAATAAATAAAACATTAAAAAAATAAAATACAATAAAGATGAAATTCTTGTCCTGGGGATTGTGAGGTAAAATAATCTCAGATCCTTAGAATAAATTACTCTTTCCAGAGACAAAGAAATGATAAGTTCTTAGAAGAAAAGAAACAGCCCAAGTATAAAGTTGGTTTAAAGATAAGTTGGAATGTGTTTGGGGCCGTGGTGAAATAAATACGTCACTAGTCATCTCTATGTATAGAATGAATTGCTTAGTTTTGTGAGACAATTGGGATAGGTTGTTTCAAAGAGCCAGAGCAACAGAAAGGAATCAACTGAGGGCATAATATATCTTTGGGTTTCATGTTAGTGGGCCTTTGGACAGAAAATGTAGCATATTAAATTGGTTTCATTGCCTTACTGATTCTGATTGATAGGTAGGTGTAGAATCTCATGAATGTATGTGGCTAACAGATGTTATTCAAGCTGTCTGTGGCATCAGGCACAGATGGGCTGGATATGTAGCTTGCCAACAAGACGATAGATGGACTTTGTCTCGAAGATTCTATTCTCATTGACTAGAGAAGTACAGTTGGCCAACAAATGTCCAAAACCATCCAGAAAAATAGTTGAAGTTCAACATCGGCCTAAAGTTCAACAAGTGTTGCCTGAGCACATGCTAAGGGTTAGGCAATGGTGTGTGGCATGTGTTCAAGCTTTTTGTGCTTTGTAAGCATGTGTGCAAGTAACCATAACACAATGCACAATACAAGGTCTGTCATAAGGGTAAGGACAAAATTTGTCTGGAAAGGGAAAATGTTATAGGCAGCTTTATGGAGGAGGATAAATCTGAGAAGAGTTTATGGAGCAACCTTAGTAATATATGTAAGAGGAGATGACCCGGGTAAATAAAAAACAGAGGCAGGAAGAGTTGGGGGTGTTCAAATTGGTACCTGAACTGCATAGATAGCTTTTGGATGAAGAAGAGCATGAAACAGAAAAGGGGTATGTGGCCCAGACTATGGAAAGTGTTTAATGCAATTCTGGGGATTTTGTTGTATGGATATAGAGGATGCATCAGAGATTCTTAAGCAGGAGAGTAATCGCTTAGTGTAATGTTTTAGAGGGATACTTGGGTAGCAATGTAGAAGAGGTTTGAAACAAGAAGATAGAAGGCAGAGATACGGTATATTAGACAGTAAAGCTTGTGGTACTGGCTTAGGGTGGCAACCATGAAGGCTTCAGTTTGGAGAGTGGTCTTGGGAAGATTTCTTTATAAAAGGATCATAATCAATTCCTAGAAACAGGTAACCTACTAAAGCTGAACCAGGAAAAAATAGAAAATTTGAACAGATGATTACTAGCAATGAAATTACATGAGTAATCAAAACACTCTCAGCAAGCAAAAGTCCAGGACCAGATGGCTTCACAGGCAAATTCTACCAAACATAAAAAAGAATTAATACCAATTTTTCTCAAAGTATTCAAAAAAATAGAAGAGAAAGGTAAGCTTCCAAATTTATTGTGTGAGATTGGTATCACCCTGATACCCAAAACAGATAAAGACATCACGGAAAAGAGAATTATAGGCCAATATTTCTGATGAACATAGATGCAAAAATCTTCAACAAAACACTAGTAAAACAAATCCAACAATACATTAAAAAATCATATACCACCATTAAGTGGGATTTATTCCTGGAATGCAGGGGTAGTTCATTACTCAAAAATCAATCAACATGATACATGACATCAATATGAGAAAGGATAAAAACCATATTATCATTTCAGTAGATACAGAGAAAGCATTTAATGAAGTACAATATCCATTCATGATAAAAACCCTCAGCAAAGTAGGTCTAGAGGAAACATACCTCAATAATAAAAGGTGTAGAGGGAGCATATCTCAACACATTATGTGAAAAACCCAGTTAACATCATACCGAAATGTGAAAAACTGAGGGCTTTCCCCTTAAGGTCAGGAACAAGACAAGGATATCCACTGCTTTTATTGAACATAATACCGGAAGGACCAGTTACACCAATCAGACAACAAGAACAACAGCAAATAAAAGACATACAAATTAGTAAGGAAGAAGTAAAACTTCCAATATTTGCAGATCACATGACACTCTGTATAGAAAACCCTTAAGATTTCACTGAAAAAGTACTAGAATTGATATATGGATTCAGTAAAGCCACAGGATACAAAATCAACACACAGAAATCCGTTGCATTCCTACACATAAATAATAAATCAGGAGAAACATGAAATTAAGAAAACAATCCCATTTACAATTGCACCGAAAACAAAAAAGTACGTATGACTAAACCCAATCAAAGAGGCAAAAGACTTGTACTTAGAAAACTATAAAACGTGGATGAAATAGATTAAGGATGACACAAAGAAATGGAAAGATATGCTATGCTCATGGTTTGGAAGAACAAATATTGTTAAAATATCTATACTTCCCAAAGTAATCTACAGATTTAATGCAATCTCTATCAAAATACCAAGAGCATTTTTCATAGAGGTGGGGCAATCACAAAATGTGTATGGAACCACAAAAGACTCTGAATAGCCAAAGCAATCTTGGAAAAGAAAAACAAAACTGGAACTATCATATTTCTAGACTTCAAGTTGTATTATGAAACTATAGTGATCAAAACAGTATGGTACTGGCACATAGATTAATGGAACAAAATAGAAAACACATAAATAACCCACAATTATATGGTCAATTAGTCTTTGACAAAGGAGGAAAGAGTATCCAATGGGAAAGACAGTCTCCAACAAATAATGTTGGGAAAACTGAACAGCCACATGCAAAAGAATGAAACTGGGCCATTTTCTTACACCGTACAAAAAAATAAGTTCAAAATGGATTAAAGACCTAAACATGATACCTGAAACCATAAAAATCTTAAAAGACAGTAAAGGCGGTAATTTCTCTGACATGAACTCTAGCGAAACTTTTCTAGATATGTCTCCTGAGGCAAGGGAAATAAAAACAAAAAATAAACTGTTGGGACCACATCAAAATACGTCTCTGCACAGTGAAGCAGACAACAAAACTAAAAGGCAACCTATGGAATTGGAGAAGATATTTACAAAGACATATCCAACAAATGGTTAATATTTAAAATATGTAAAAAAGCCGATACAACTCAACACCCAACAGACAAATAATCCCATTAAAAATGGGCAGAAGACATGAACAGACATTTCTCCAGAGAAGATATACAGAGGGTCAACAGACACATGAAAAGATGCTCAACTTCCCTCATCGTCATGGAAATGTAAATCAAACTACAATGAGATACCATCTCACACCTGTCAGAATGACTAAAATCAAAAACACAAGAAACAATGGGTGTTGGCAAGGATGTGGAGAAAAAGGAATTTTCTTGCACTGTTGGTGGGAATGCAAACTGGCATAGCCACTGTGGAAAACAGTATTGGAGGCTCCTCAAAAAGTTAAAAATAGATCTACCCTATGATCCAACAATCACACTACTAGATACTTACAAGAACACTAATTCAAAGGGACACATGCACCCTGATATTCATAGCACCCTTATCAACAATACCAAAATTATGGAAATAGTCCAAGTGCCCATCAGTTGATGGATGGATAAAAAAGAGGTGGTATATATACACAATGGAGTATTATTCAACAACAAAAAGAATGAAATCAAACCAGAGAGTATAATGCTAAGTGAAATAAATCAGTCAGAGAAAGACAAATACCCTATGATTTAACTCATCTGTGGAATTTAAGAAACAAAACAAAGGGAAAGAAAGAGAGACAGAGAGACAAACCAAGAAATAGACGCAACTATAGAAAACAATCTGATTGTTAACAGAAGTAGGTGGAGTGGTGGGTTAAATAGGTTAAAAGGATTAAGGAGGACAGTTGTGATGAGCACTGGGTGTTATATGGAAGTGTTGAATCACTATATTGTACACTTGAAACTAATATTACACTGTATGTTAACTATACTGGAATTAAAGTAAAAACTTAAGAGAAAAGGATATCATAAGTAAAAGCCATGCACCATGACTAAGGAGTCAAAAATGTTAACTCAGGAGAGTTACTGGAGCAAAGCAGAAAATGCCCATTTTTTTGCACCCACCCCTGTTTAATAAGAAAAGCTTAAGTGAGCTTAACATATTTATAGGAAAAGCAAGTGTTATGGGGAGGGAAAGCTGGTCATATAAAGACATATTTAAAAGTCAGAGTTCTTTGATTTTAAAAAGTGATGGAGGGTAGTATTTAAATCTTTTATCCACAGTTTTCATAAAATTGCTGAAATTTCTGAGTTCTACAACCATTTGGTAGTCCTTGAAGTGTGGAAAATATAATCCCAGGAAACACTGATGAAAAGCCTTCTTGTTGAAGAGGCAGCAAATCGACACAACTTGTTTTCTTGGGTTTTCATGCCCTTAGAGATGCTTTCCCTCTCTCTTCCTTTCTGCAGTCCAAGGAGGTTGTTAGGTAGATGACATTTCTGTGCATAGAGAATGAAGAGGTCGCTAAAAGGCAAGGGTTGGGAGTTGGGATCTTGAAGATAGGGAAGGTTGTGATGGATCTTCTGAGCATGGGGCAGGAGAGAAAGGGCAGAGAAGAGGAGGGGGAGGGAGAGAGAGGTTTGCTCCACGGATTGAGATTTCAGTACTTTGGTTGTGAGAGAATCCATTTAAGCATACCTGCAGTGAACAACTCAACTATTTGCCCAGAACGTCAGAGAAGCTGTGTATCTCTTCTTTGGAGAGAAATATGAGGCTCCTAAATGCAAGAACATGGACCCCTGTTACATTTCCCTGGAAACTAGGTCTGTTAAGACTCAACTCCAGTGTCAATGCCATGGGATATGTTCCCATATGTTGTTTTCTTTCTTTTTTTTTTTTTAGTTGGAGCACATGCAGTAGACTGCTTATAATTCTCACATAGGATTTGCATTAGCAATTTATATGTAGCTTGCTAGCAGTATGAACCTGCACAAGTTACTTACATTCTGTGATTCAGTTTATTACCTGTAAACTGGGGACAAATTATTACCCATGTCATAGTGCTGTTAGAGTATTAAGGAGATGATCCATGTGAAGTCTTTAGCATAGTGCCTGCCACTAAATAAACTCTAAATAAACATATTGAAAAGTGATACTAGAGGTGGCATCAGCACCATGGATGAAGATGTCCCTTGTTCCTGTCTCCTCCTTAACAATTTGGCATCCCTCCGTGGACAAAAATGCCTTTGTGGGACTTGTGGGACCCATAGCCAATGGAAGTAGAGGAGCTTCACCCCCTGTGCACTAGAAAATAGGCAGACAGAACTTGGTCCCACCTGTGGACTCAGTGGTCACCGTTGCAATGGCTCCAGCCCACTCGGCCATGGTCTGAAATCTCCTGGAGGACACTGTCTCATAAAATCACCCACAGACAAGAAAGTCTTTGTGCAAGTCCAGTTTTCCAGTGGAGACATTCCAGCACAGCACTGGAACAAACAAATAAGAGTTTGGACACACGGGAGAGGGTAAAAGGACCAGTTTGACTACCCACGTCACCCCGCTCCCGAGGCTGCACAGGTCAGAGATACTTGCTCCTGTGATAGCAAGTGAAAACTTGCGAGTGTGCTTCTGACTTCCCCCTCCCCCGTGCCAGATGCTGAAAGAGGACCCAGTGCTGAGTTACATGACTGGGGTGTGGGAAGAAGCTCGGAGAGTGGCAGGTAGGATTCTCATAGGGCAATAATGGGACTTGGATCCTGCAAACTGCACTGCAGACTCCAACCAAGAAACCCAACCAAGAACCTAGAGGGACACCTTGCCCATGAACCTTCCCAATAGGCCCTTGGGCACCCCTACATTCTGTGTGCCTCATCCACACCCCCATCCTGTGGCCATCTCTCTGTGCATGCTCCTATAGTGGCACCAAGGACACACTTTGGCAGATGACTGGTGGGCATGCACAGAAAGCCAGCTTGAATCTGTGGGCTAGGGAGAGATCACACAGCGGAGCTTTAGTGCCATCGTCCCCAAAACAGAAGTGAGATGGAAAACACTTAGTCTGGTGTGTTGTAGCCTCCAGGGAGGACATGCAGGCTTAAGAATTCTGCTATAAGAGGGAGGAAGACGTGTGGAGCAGGCATATCTATAGACAGTAAAAGAATACATACATATAAATGGCCAGCAGGTAGTGAAAATGTGCTCAACATCACTCATCATCAGGGAAATGCAAACCAGAACTACAGTGAGGTATCACCTCACACCAGTTAGAATGGCTGTTATCAAAAAGATAAGAAATAAGTGTTGGGAAGGATGTGGAGAGAAGGTGATCCTCAGACATAGTTTATAGGATTGTAAATTGACACAACAACTATCAGAAACCAGTGTAGAGGTTCCTTAAAAAATTGACAATGGAGCTACCATATGATTCAGCAATGTCACTTTTGCATATATATTCAAACATCTCTTGAAGAGATGTCTATACTCTCATGTTTATTGCAGCATTATTCACAATAGGGAAGACATAGGGACAACTCGAGTGTCCATCTCTGGATGAATGGATAAAGAAAATATGGTATATGTACAATGGAATATTATTTAGCCACGAGAAAGAAGGACATCTTGCCATTTTTGACAAACATAAATGGACCTTGACAGCATTGTGGTAAGTGAAATAAGTCAGCTAAAGGCAAATACTGTATGATCTCATTTAGATATGGGATCTAAAAAAAACCCCAAACTACTGGAAATGGGAAGTAGAATTGTGGTTGCCATAAGCTGAGCAGGGGGAGATGGGGAGATGCTGGTCAAGGTCAAAGGGTATGGGCTTCCAGTTGTCCGCTGCAGGAGTTCTGGGTTTCTGATCTATAGCATGATGATTACAGTCAGCAATACTCTAATATACACTTGAAAGTTGCTAAGAGACTAGATCTTAAATGTTCTTCCCACAAAAAAGAAAGGCAGTTCAGTGAAGACATGGTGGTAGGAGCTAACATAACGTGGAAATCATTTTGCAGTATATACATGTATCAGATCATCACATTGTACGTCTTAAACTTGCACAATATTATCGGTCTATCACATCTCAATGAAGCCAGAAAATAAACACGTCCTTAATTGTTATCTGCCATTACCATTACTATCATCTGCATTTTCCATGACAAGATCAGGATGAAATGAAATTCATTTGCTAGCATAATTGTTTGAACCTCTGAGTTACAAAATAAATGCTTCTCAATGATTAATTACCCAAATCTAGATATTATATTAAGCATTTTGGCATCGAAGTACCCTGCTGCTCAAGTTCTCAGTGGAGTGCTTGGCGAAGTGCATATGTAAACAGACTATTTTAGAGCAATTTTACAGCCAGCGATATTTGATATGTTACCATCTCCATTGACTTTGGAATTGAAGATTCTACTAAGTTGTCACACAAAGGCTACTGGGATCATGTGCTTTGGAAGAATGGTGTGGGATGAAGGAGAAGAAATAACCTCAGCTATCTTTGAAGACTAGAGTGTATTCTCTAAATAATATATTTCTAATTTCCTTATTATAGCAGGCTTATCATTTGAGTGTGAAATCAGAGTCAATGTCCTTGTATGCTGTTTATTCAAATTTTTAGGGAAAGAATACTATTCTCAAATGTATCATGAAACGACATGACATTTCCCACCCACCAGCTTGTGTTGATTGAATAGTCAAGAATATTCAGGTGCAAGCTCTTGAAAATGAAGCTGACGTGAAGATATAAATAAAATAGGCTCATTGTTGGATAAATGGAATAAAAAATTTTTGTTTTTCTAGGTAGCATGTGACTTCGAGGATTTCTGATGCAATATTAACAAAGCCAACAATGTTAAAACTGTAGGCAATATTAAGAGCTTAAGAGCTAGTCAAGGAAAAGAAGAATATAGTACTTTCTTCCATTAATGGAATAATGAATACAGAACTGTTTGGGTTTTTTTTTGCACGTTCCCCCAAACTTAAATGGTGATAGTTTTTTCTATCTCAAACTTACTTCATTAAGGATTGCGGGGGACCAGCCCACACACCCCAGTCAAAAGGTCCCGAGTAAGGGATTGGTGTCAGAGCAGTATCTATAGGAAAGAAGACAGATGACAGACAAGACGGACAAGACGGACAAGATGGACAAGACAGACAAGACAGACAAGACAAGACAGACAAACAAGACAGACAACGTGCATGGTGGAAAAGCCACACGTTATTAAGATAGCCAGGGTCTTATATACCATGGGTGATTACATCATTTCTTTAATGGTTACATAGTTCAAGGTCCCCCGAAGTAAAGACATGCTCCGAAAAGGGTCATTCCTATCAGGACAGTAGTAAATAACAGGAACAATCAATTCATTACAAGAGAGGGATTCCCTAATAATAATCTGGCTCCAAGCAGAAAGATGAGCCTAAAGAATTCTATGAGGAGATTTAAATTTCTTAAGGCCCTTCATCAGTTATGCATGGGCAAGACGCTTATCCTTTAATAAGCAAATTTTTGGCAGAGGATTGTGTTAACTCCCTACAGCAAAGAGCTAGAAAGCAAAGTCAGGGCTGGAGCCACTGACTGACCCATGTTGATTCAAAGCCTAAAAGTACATGTCTCTTTGCAAAGCAATGAGAAAATCATAGGATGAACAGAAGCCACATGTGCGGCCCAGGAGGCCAAATATTGCTTGAGGGTTATTTTTGCCGACTGGGCCCCAACAAAGGATTAGTTGGAAAAGCTCATCTTTACAAATTTCTCTTGGATTTATCATCTTCTCTCCATGCTTGCTTCCACCATTCAAGCTATGTTGCTTTATTTATTTATTTATTTATTTTTTAAATGTTTTATTTATTTTTGAGAGAGAGACAGCATGAGCAGAGGAGCATCAGAGAGAGAGGGAGACACAATCCAATGACAGGCTCCAGGCTCTGAGCTAGCTGTTAGCACAGAGCCTGATGCGGAGCTCCGACCCACGAACTGTGAGATCATGACTGAGGTGAAGTCAGACGCTTAATTGACTGAGCCACTCAGATGTATGCTGTTTTTTTTTTTTAATTTTTGAATTATTTTAGTGACCTCCTAGCCATTCTTCCACTTCCAATGTGATCGAAATGACCTTGTCATAGTTTGAGCTTCTGTAACAAAAATACCTAAGGCTCATAAACAGTAAATATTTGTTTGCATGCTTCTGGAGGCTGGGAAGTCCAAAGTCAAGGGGCAAGCAGAGCTCATGTCTGGTAAGAGCTTCCTGGTCAGAGACAGGTGTCTTCTTCTTGTGTCCTCACAGGATGGAAGGAGGTGAGCTCTGTGGGGTCTCTTCTACAAGGACCTCATGACCTGATCACTGCCCCCCCCCAAGCTCTGCCTCCGGATATCATCACCCTGGGGGTTAGGTCTCAAGACATGGGTCTTGTGGGGACACAGGCATTCAGTCTGTAGCAGTGCTGCTGGGCTACAATGTCTGTACAAGGCTATTTTTGTCTTATCTTTTCCTCCTCCAGAATCCATTGTGACATTTTTTTTTTGGTTCTACTTCATCTAATAAATAGCTGTTTCCTCACATTTTCTTGCTCAGAAACCCATCTCCATCTTGTGCATCTATTGTCATTTTTCCCACTTATCCGTTTTGCTATCATTCACCAGGCAGCCCCGCCTTGCAGACTCTCCGGCCACTCTCGGGATCATGCCTCATCTCTCTCCTTCCTGCTTTGATGGTGCCACCATCCCCATCCTCTGTCTTGCCATTGGCCACTTCGTCTCACTACGTCCACTCCATCCTGCAAGCCCTTCCTGTTGCAAGCTTGCCGTGAACACAAACCAGAATCAGCTCTCCCATTCGGCAGACAGGAGAAGTCTCTTTCCAAACTTTTGAACTGATGACCCCACACTCCACTCTGGCCTACCAATGTCTTCTTCTGAACTTGCATTTTCTTTTTTGTACCATTGAAAGCAGTGCTTATTTGATTTTTTGATGGAAGGAAAAAAGAAAAAAGGGTCCTAGCCAGCAACTCAATTTGCATAAACTGCTGTGACAGGTGCACATTCTTATTGCTGTACGCCCGCTCTGGGGTGCTTTTTGCCAGGCGATTCGTATAGGCCTGGATCCTGGCCAACATCAGACGCATAATGAACTGATAAAAATAGAAATGGATTGCAGAAGATGGCAAGGAGCACACAGAAAGGCCATTTCTCATGCATTATTTTTTTTTGTCGGGGGGATGCAAGGTGCTGCCTAAGGATCAGTGTTGATTATATGGTAATACTTGGAAACTTCTGAAGTGCAGAATTTCTTCTTTCAAATGAGCCAAAGAAAAGATTTTCAGGGGATTATAAGAGCTATACTCTCAAAGTTTACGGCAGGGGAAAATTCGTGTGAGCACACCACCCGTGGGAGAGAACATTTGATGTACATTTTATTTGGAATAATTGTCTTTAAAACAAGTTGTTCACGAAATGAAAGACATTTCATTGAGAGGGCTTGGTGGCTTTCAGACTTTTGTTCTTGTGTTTGCTGTTGATCGTTTATCAGCCAAGGTACCATGGACTTTCTGAATTGAAAAATCTGAGGGACCATCCATTTTACAGTTGGGCAAACTGAGTCAGGACGTTCTGTGAAAGCACAGGCTCTTTGGTTTGCCTCTGAGATTCATGTAGTTGATCGAGAGGGTTGGGCAGGTTTCAAGTTGGAGACCACCTGAGGCCCAGCACTGTGTTCTAGAGCTCTGACAGAGGCTGCTTTGTTCTGAGCCATTAAACTCTTTCAGTTAGCTTTGGACCCTGTTTACAGCACACCATCAGATGCCCATCTGATGGTTTGTATCATAATCATGATTCAGTCTTCACACAGAATTCGCCAAGTTTTAGGCTAATTGAAAGAGAGCACCTGCCCCAAAGCGGGACCTTTGATTTTTCAACTTGAATTCTGGTTGTTCCAGTGATTTGGGGGTCTATTTATTCTAGCTCTATCTTGAGTGGTGCTCAACAACGTAACCAGTGTTTGCTTCTTCTAAACCAGAGCACGTTAGATGGAAAGGATTCACTGAACGCTTAGCAGTCTCCTGAGAGCAGTTGTCTGAAAGATAAACTGAGGCATATTACAATTTTTCAGAGTTTATTTGAGCAGAAATGGATCCTAATGGGGCAGCATCCCAGCCAGCAGATAGAAGGGAGCTCCGGGGAGCTGTGTAAATGAAAGCCTTTTAGAGGCAGAAGGGAGCACAGCAAGGAAGTCATCCCAGGCAGAAAGCAGGTTGGTTCCTGCAAGGTCAGTGTCCTTCAGCAGGTGGCAGGGGTCCATCAGGTGAATTAGCCCACTAGTGCTGACCAGGAGATTCCCACCGGGCTGGTTGAAGAGTCCACTTCTGGGAGAGCCAGAGCTCTAACTGAGTCTCAGTTTGGTGACGTGGGGTTTAGCCATAAGCAACTCCATTTGAAGCCTGTTGCCCTGTTTCTAACGGGGGCTAGTGTTTTTGTTTCTTGGTGGGGAAATCTGAAGTTAAAAACATGAGTGGCTACTCTAAAGTGGTGATTTGAATTATGTCAGTGCACAGATGTATAGAAATGGGTCTGTGCATGTCCCATTTCATCCTGGTTTGGTATCTTTCTTTGTTTTCTGTGCAGGGGTGGTCTAGTAGAAAGAGATGTATTTTATTTTTTAAATTTTTTTACTTTGAAAGAGAGCAAGAGAGAGAGAGGGAAGGAGCACATGTGCAAGTAGGGGAGGGACAGAGGGAGAGAGAGAGAATCATAAGCAGGTTCCAGGCTCAGCATGACCTTGATTCCATGGCCCTGGAATCATGCATGACCTGTGCCTAAATCAAGAGTCAGATGCTCAACCGACTGAGCCACTAATGTGCCCCTAAGATGTGTTTTAGGAGCCACAGGACATGGGTTCATATTCAGACCCTGGCCTCTAATCACTATTTTACCAGAAGCAACTTCACCCTTTGAACCTCAATTTTAGTACCTCACAGGCTTATCATGAGGATTAAATCAGACAGCTAATGAGATTAAAGCATCTTCAGTGTGTGATCCATCAAGAGGTGAGATGTCTCGGCCAAAGGCAAGCCCACTGAAGAGTCAGGTGCCAGTTCCTCAGTGTGTTAGCACGTGAGACACTTACTCTCTGAGCTAATGTGTCCTGCTCAGTAGACTGCCGTCTTTTCATTTGGATAAAGAATGAATTTTCTAAACCTAAATATTCCATCTCTCATCTTCTTCTTAGTCTTTGTTTTCCTCCTTCCTCTTTCATTCATGTTTTGTGGGCAGTGTGTGTGAAGGCTTGCATGTCCTCCTGGGTAAACATTGGTTCAAACAAAATAGAATGTGTTTTCCTTAAAATTTGGTTAGCAGGGTGCCTGGCTCAATCAGTTAAGTGTCCGACTCTTGATTTCAGCTCAGGGCACTATCTCACGGTTCATCAAACGGAGCCCCGTGTGAGGCTCTGGGCTGGCAGCACGGAACCTGCTTGGGATTCTCTTTCTCCCTCTCTGTTCCTCTCTTGCTCACACGCTCTCTCTGTCCCTCAAAATAAATAAATAAACTTTAAAAAATTAAAAAAAATTGTTATCATATTTAATTAATTTCATTTCTAGCTAATTTTGAATTTTAACCTATTCTAAGCATATAAAAATAATACAGCAGACATCTGATCTAGATCTAAAAATTGTTTGATTACATTTGCTTTAGATGGGTTTATGACAAGATGTAAAACAGTAGAGCTGGCCGGAGTCACAGACCCCCACCCTATTCTCACCTTCTACCTCCCCACGCCCCCTCTCTACTCTAGTCGTCTGTGTCCTTCCTATGTAGGGTGTTAAACTTCAGCAACAAATGCGTGCCTCCACAAAATAAAGTATTTTTCTCTGTCTTGAAAGTTTATATTTATTCTTACTATACTTGCCATTCTTCAATTTGCTTTCTCTCTATATATTTAGACTTATTAAAGCTTAGGTATCTAGTTCATTAATATTTATTATTAATCAGCTTCAATTTTATGACCAATCCAGAATTTATTTTGAAAAACTTTTTAAAAAAAAATTTTAATAGTTTATTGTCAGATTGGTTTCCATATAACACCCAGTGCTTCTCCCCACAAGTGCCCCCTCCATGACCATCACTCCCTCCCTCCCTCCCCCTCCCCCTTCAGTCCATGGTTGTCTCCAGTATTCAGTAGTCTCCCTTGATCTGTGTCCCTCACTTTCCCCCTCTCTCTTTCCCCCTTCCTCTCCCCATGGTCCCCTGCCAGGTCTCTCCTGTTAGACCTATGAATGCAAACATATGGTATCTATCCTTCTCTGCCTGACTTATTTCGCTTAGCATGACAC
>PJEM01006195.1:0-115715 GCA_004023845.1 Helogale parvula
AGTCTCTTGAGTTGTTCATTTTAGCCACTCTGACTAGCGTGAGGTGGTATCTCAGTGTGGTTTTGATTTGTGTTTCCCTGATGATGAGTGATGTTGATCATCGTTTCATGTGCCTGTAGCCATCTGGATGTCCTCTTTGGAGAAGTGTCTGTTTATGTCTTCTGCCCATTTCTTCACTGGGTTATTTGTTTTTTGGGTGTGGAGTTTGGTGAGTTCCTTGTAGATTTTGGATACTAGCCCTTTATCTGATATGTCATTTGCAACTATCTTTTCCCATTCTGTTGGTTGCCCATTAGTTTTCTTGATTGTTTCCTTTGCAGTGCAGAAGCTTTTTATCTTGATGAGGTCCCAATAGTTCATTTTTGCTTTCATTTCCCTTGCCTTTGGGGATATGTCGAGTAGGAAATTGCTGCAGTTGAGATCAAGGAGGTTGTTTCCTACTTTCTCCTTGAGGGTTTTGATAGTTTCCTGTCTCACATTCAGGTTCTTCAGTCATTTTGAGTTTATTTTTGTGTATGGTGTAAGAAAGTGGTCCAGTTTCATTCTTCTGCATGTTGCTGTCCAGTTCTCCCAGCACCACCTGCTAAAGAGGCAGTCTTTTTTCCATCGGATACTCTTTCCTGATTTGTCAAAAATTTATTGGCCATACATTTGTGGGCCCAGTTCCGGGTCCTCTATTCTATTCCAGTGGTCTATGTGTCTGTCTTTGTGCCAATACCATACTGTCTTGATGATGACAGCTTTGTAGTAGAGGCTAAAGTCTGGGATTGTGATGCCTCCCGTTTTGGTTTTCTTTTCAATATTACTTTGGCTATTCAGGGTCTTTTGTGGTTCCATAAAAATTTGAGGATAGCTTGTTCTAGCTTTGAGAAGAATGCTGGCGCAATTTTGATGGGGATTGCTTTGAATGTGTAGATTGCTTTGGGTAGTAATGACATTTCCACAATGTTTATTCTTCCAATCCATGAGCATGGAATGTTTTTCCATTTCTTGGTGTCTTCAATCTCTTTCATAAGTTTTCTATAGTTTTCATCATATAGGTCTTTCACATTTTTGGTTAGGTTTACTCCTAGGTATCTTATGGTTTTTCGTGCAATTGTGAACAGGATCAGTTTCTTGATTTCTCTTTCTACTGCTTCATTATTGGTGTATCAGAATGCAACCGATTTCTGAACATTGATTTTGTACCCTGCAACTTTACTGAATTCATTAATCAGTTCTAGAAGGCTTCTGGTGGAGTCTGCAGGTTTTCCATGTAGAGTATCATATCATCAGTGAAAAGTGGAAGTTTGACTTCTTTCTTGCCAATTCTGATGCCTTTGATTTCCTTTTGTTGTCTGATTGCTGATGCTAGGACTTCCAACACTATGTTAAACAACAGTGGTGAGAGTGGACAGCCCTGTCATATTCCTGATCTCAGGGGGAAAGCTCTCAGTTTTGAGGATGATATTGGCTATGGGCTTTTCATAAATTGCTTTTAAAATGTTTAGGTAAGTTCCTTCTATTCCGACTTTCTCAAGGGTTTTAATTAAGAAAGGGTGCTGTATTTTGTCAAATGCTTTTTCTGCATCTATCGATAGGATCATATGGTTTTTATCTTTTCTTTTGTTAATGTGATGGATCACATTGATGAATTTGCAAATATTGAACCAGCCCTGTAACCCAGGAATGAATCCCACTTGATCATGATGGATGATTTTTTGTTTTGCTGTTGAATTCGATTTGCTAGTATCCTGTTGAGTATTTTTGCATCTGTATTCATTAAGGATATTGGTTTGTAGTTCTCTTTTTTTGCTGGGTCTCTGTCTGGTTTGGGAATCAAGGTGATGCTGGCTTCATAGAATGAGTTTGGAAGTTTTCCTTCTATTTCAATTTTTTGGAATAGTTTGAGAAGAATGGGTATGAGCTCTGCTTTAAATGTCTGGTAGAATTCCCCTGGGAAGCCACCTGGCCCTGGGCTCTTATTCATTGGGAGGTTTTTGCTAACAGATTCAATTTCTTTACTGGTTATCAGTCTATTCATGCTTTCTATCTATTCTTGTTTGAGTTTTGGTAGTGCATGTGCATTTAGGAATTTGTCCATTTCTTCTAGGTTGTCCAGTTTGTTGGCATGTAATTTATCATCTTAATCTTTAATGATTGCTTATATTTCTAAGGGATTGGTTGTAATAGATTCTTTTTCATTCATGATTTTGTCTATCTGGATGCTTTCTCTTTTCTTTCTAAAAAGTCTGGCTAGAGGTTTATGAATTTTGTTTATTTTTTCAAAGTACCAACTCTTGGGTTCTTTGATCTGCTCGGCTGTTTTTTTGGATTCTATATTGTTTATTTCTGCCCTGATCTTTATTATTTCTTTTCTTCTGCTGGGTTTGGGGTGCTCTTGCTGCTCCCCGTCTAGTTCCAGTAGGTACTCTGTTAGATTCTGAATTTGTGCTTTTTCTAGTTTGTTGAAATAGGCCTGGATTGCAGTATACCTTCCTCTTAGGCCTGCCTTTGCTGCATCCCAGAGAGTTTGGATTGTTATACTTTCATTTCCATTTGTTTCCATATATTTTTTAATATATTCTCTAATTGCCTGGTTAGCCCAATCATTCTTTAGTAGGATGGTTTTTTACTTCCACATTTTTGGAGGTTTTTCAGACTTTTTCCTCTGGTTACCTTCAAGTTCATAGCATTGTGATCTGAAAGTGTGCATGGTATGATCTCTACTTGTTTATACTTACGGAGGGCTACTTTATGCCCCAGTATGTGATCTATTTTGGAGAATGTGCCATGTGCACTCAAAAAGAAGGTGAATTTCCTAACTTCAGGATGCAGAGTTCTAAATATATCTATCAATTCAATTTGTTCCAATGTGTCGTTCAGGTCCACTGTTTTTTAGTGATTTTCTCTCTGGTTGATCTATCCATTGCTGTCAGTGGAGTATTAAAGCCCCTGCAATTAGCACATTCTTATCAATAAGGTTGTTTCTGTCTGTAATTAATTGTTTTATGTATTTGGGCGCTCCCGAATTTGGTGCATAGATGTTTATAATCGTTAGCTCTTCCTGATGGAGAGACCCTGTAATTATTATATAATGTCCTTCTTCATCTCTTGTTACTGCCTTTACTTTAAAGTGCAGTTTGTCTGATATAAGTATGGCTACTCTGCCATTCTTTTGGCTTCTAGTAACATGGTAGATATTTCTCCCTCTTTTTACTTTCAATCTGAAGGTGTCTTCAGGTCTAAAAAGAGTCTTTTGTGCTCTGTTAAAGGAGGCTTATTGACTATCCAGGACCTGTCATTTCAGGAAATATTCTTTTAATGGTGTCTCTCAGTTTCTTTTGTTGTGCCTTTGATTATTTTATATCCCTACTCAGCGATATTTGGGACTCGCTGTCATGCACACTTTGGCTTGTTTCTTGGGGTAGCCCTGAGAAGGAAAACAGACAGACAAACACAGAGGGAACAGAAGCACGCAAACGCACAGACAAATCAAACAAACAAATTAAAAGGAGGAAAGGAAGAAAAGGAAAGGGAGAGGAAAGAGAAGAAAAGAAGAGAAGAAAAGAAAATAAAGGGGGGCAGAACAACAAAGTACAATGGACAGTCTAAGAGTGTATAGCCAGCCAAGGGGAGAGATACGTATGAGATAAGGGAGAATATATCTGGATGGCAAGAGGAAGGAAAAAAAAAGAAGGAGAAAGGAAAAAGGAAAATAAGGAGTAAAAATTAAAAAAAACTTTTTAAAGTAAAAAAGGTAATAATAATAAAAAGTAAGTACAAAAAAAAAAGCATCAGCTCTCCCTCTCCAGATAGTCATGGTTTGGTGTAGGTAGGTGTCGGGGGACTGCTCTCAGGGGCCCCACTGTGGTGTTTGCGGAGGATGAATGGCACACCCTGAGCTCCGCTGTGACTATGCCCTGCTGGAACTAAGCCCTGCAGGTCACTCTAATGAATGCGATCTCCTTGTGCCACAGCTGAGCCAAGCTGTATTTTTCCAGCCCACCTCAGTTCAAAATCCTAGTTCATGCACTTTTATGCTACCACAGATGAGATGTACTCGCTTTGGCGGCTGGCTTCTTGGCCAGGATCTTGTAGAGGGAGGGAAGGGTTTCTCTTGGCGCTGGCAGGGATTTGTGTCCCCACTGCCGGAGGCGAGGTGTGCTGCAGGAGGCAAAGAGCGCCGCCACCGCTCCGCCAACTCCCAGCCCCCAGCCAGGATCACTATCGCGCAGGGGGATGGATAGGTTTCTCTTGGTGTTGGCCGGGATTTGTGCCCTTGCTGCCGCAGGCGAGGTGCGCTGCAGGAGGCAAAGAGCACCGCCACCGCTGCCGCCGCCAACCCCCAGCCCCCAGCCAGGATCGCTATCGCGTATGGGGGAGGGAGCAGTTTCTCTTGGCGCTGGCCTGGATTTGTGCCCCTACTGCCGGAGGCGAGGTGCGCTTCAGGAGGCAAAGAGCGCCACCACCCGGCCGCCAACCCCCAGCCCCCAGCCGGTATCATGATGGCGCAGGGGGAGGGAACAGTTTCTCTTGGCCATGGCCAGGATTCGTACTGCTGTTGTTCGAGGTGCAGGGCACTCCAGGAAATGAGGTGCGGGCAGCTGCAGCCTCTGACTCCCCACAGGGATCGCGCAGGGGTGGAGGCTGTTTTTTCCCTTGTGCCACCCAGCTTTGGGATTTGGACTGCCCAGGGGTTATATATGGAGTGAGAATTTTTCTGTCTGTGGGGGGCTAAACGTTCTTTATCTCTTCCCTAGAGACAGTACTATGAGCATGTTCGATTTTTCTTTCTCTTCCCTTTGTCTCTCAGGGGCTCTGCGTGCTTGCTCCGTGCTGGGCTGGGGCTCCCACCTCCCCTGCCCATCTCGGCTGGCCCATTTTCCAATCTCCCCAGTTCACACTCACTCACTCAGGCATCTTTGAGGTTGTCTTCTTTCTGGAGTCTGTATTTTCTCATTCTGCTCTTGCAGATGAGAGTAATGTCCTTCTCAGTAGGGTAGATGGGGCAGACAAAGTTTACAGAGCTCCCTTCCTCTCCGCCATCTTGGCTTCTCCCCTCCATTCCATTTGTACTTAAATATATATTTTTTTAAACCAACATTATGGTTTTACCTGCCATAAATATTATGCTCAGATAGTTAGTTTTCTAACTATCTACGTAAGTAAAAAATATTCTTAGGTTTGTGCTCTAAAGACATCTCACATGACCCACATACCACACTTTGGTTAATAATTGGTATAGCGTTGCAGTATATAAAATTCTTCCAGTATTTGGGGCCTAAGTAAAATACAAAAGTTTGCTATACTTAAAATCTCATGGCAGAACTATTCATGACATGACCCAGTATGGTGATAATGCCAAATATGTCTCTTTTTTTAGGTATTGAGCAAAAACCAATAAAACTTAGAACACATTTTATACCAAAGTAGGACTTGGAACAATCTGTGGCATATACTGTTATTAATAAGGTTAACTTGACCATCTAAGTAAGCTTCTCTGACTTCACATTTACCATAGTTAAAGAGAGAGGCAAATGGCAAGGGCTGACAACAAATTGCATCTCTAAAGTTTACTCTGTTCGATAACGAACATGTTATTTTTAAAAAAAACATTTTTTATGTCTAACTTCTCATGAATGTTTCAATTTGCTAAAAACATGGAATAATAATGCTTTACAATTATCTTGAAGTAAGAAAGTCATCGTCAGCATAACATTGGGCAATGTTTTAGATTTGGGGGCTTAGTTTTTTGGATCTCTGTAAATTGCCAATTTGCAACCAAGAACTCCCCAAAATTTAAATTCTATTTATTGGATAATAAAGCAATAAGAAAGCCAGATTATTCTATAAAATACAATTTACCCTTTCCAATGACTATAACACATCTTGCTGTAGATCAGTGGATTCACATTTGGAGACCCAAGTGTTTATGGCAGAATTTTTCTGACCTCCTTATTTACAGACATTCTGTATGGTTTTGAACCAAAATGCTTGCTGGAGGCAAGCTTCAACTTCATCCAAGCCTTGGATCAAAATGTGCTTGGTAACTGGGACGCTGCACATGCTTTTGGACTAAGCTGAATAATGAAACCCCCATCGTGCCTAAACCCACTCCAGTTGTTCAGAGTAGAGTGCAGGGTCCTAGCATGCCCATGTAGAGGAAGTGTATCCACGGAGGTCCCTCCATGTTCTACCCATCCCATGCCCCCCCAGTGTGCTGAAAGGGGTCTGTTCATGCCACCTTTGGAGATGTTTCCCTTTTCTATTGCTGTGTAACGGATCACCACAACTTGAGCAATTTATAACAACATCCATTTATTAGCTCAGCCTCCTATAGGTCAGAAGTCCAGGCACAGCAAGGCTGGGTTCTTCTGCTCAGGCTGAAATTTGGATGTCAGACAGCCATGCTCTCATGTGGAGCCAGGGTCCTTTTCCTCGCTCATTCTTGTTGCTGACAGAATTCATCACTGTAGCAATAGGACTAATATCCCTGTTTCCTTGCTGGCTGGCTGTTGGGAATCAGCCTTAAAGTCCTGGAGGCTGTTCCCAGTTTCTGAGCATGATTTTCTTCGCATCTCAGCAATGAAGAATTGCCTTTCCAATCTCCCCACTTCCTCTTCTGTTAGCAGCCATAGAAAATTCTCAATTTTAAAAGAGCTCATATGATTGGGTCAAACCTTCCAAGATGATCCTCCCCATCTCAAGGTTAATGGTGTCATAGGTCATAACCTAATTACAGGAGTGAAACCCATTAAATTTGCAGGCGTGGGGATTATGAAGGGTGTGTACACCAGAGACAGAATACTGGGGAGCAGCTAGAATCCTGCCTGCCACAGAGACTTGTGTCATTTTCAAGTTGACACATATCTTTGGCTTATATCCTCACACTCAAGGCTTTTTCTTTCTTTTTTTCCCCAAAGAAACTCAGAAAAACTAAAGTTGTCACTAAATTAGTCTACATGAAATAAAATATACATGAAAGATATGTAGTCCTAGGCTTTCAAACATGCTTCAAGGTGACACCAAATAAGCTTAGATGCTATTCATCATTTTCAATGCAAATATAGCTTCAACTAAACCATCACTTTATGGTGAAGCCCTTTTGTGACACTATAGTAACTGACAATGTAGTTTATATCAATGGGGACATTGTATTAATTCAAAATGATTTCTTTCTAACTAATGTCAGACCTACTGTGTAAGCAATTAACATGTTTATTTCGATACCAATACTAACTTATTCATGATGGTTTTTTTCTACAAATTAACTGTATTTTTAAGGCTCTATGAGATTAGTATGCAAATGGTGAAAATATCAAGTTATTATTGGTGACTTATTTTTGTCCATTCATCCTGAAATGTCCCATCTCCCCCTTCATGTTTGATTATGGATTCCTACAGTAACTAAATATCAACCCAAAGTTTGATTTATCAAAGTATGGATGAAAAGCTACTTATGAAGAACACAAATAACTCGGATTTAGAGATGCTCACTAAAACATTAAAATTTATTACTAGGGGCTCCTGGGTGGCTCAGTTGGTTGAGCATCCAACTTTGGCTCAGGTCATGATCTCACAGATCGTGGCTTTGAGCCCCACGTCGGGCTCTGTGCTGAGAGCTCAGAGCCTGGAGCTTGCTTCTGATTCTGTGTATCCCTCTCTCTCTGCCCCTCCCCTGCTCATGATCTGTCTCTCTCTATCTCTCAAAAATAAATAAATGTTAAAATCTATTACTAAATATCATGAAAATTTTAATGTTTATTTATAAAATTATTTATTTATTTTTATAAATTTATAAAATTATTATAAAATTATTATTTATTTATAAAATTTTAATGTTTATTTCTTAGAGAGAGAGAGTGTGCGTGAATGGGAGAGAGACACAAAGAGAGGGCGACAGAACCTAAATCAGGCTCCAGGCTCCAAGGTGCCAGCACAGAGCCCAGTGCAGGGCTCAAACCCATGGACCACACTGCAAGATCATGACCTGAGCCAAAGTCGGACACCCAGTTGCCCCTCAAATGGTAGTTATCAAAGCAGAATAAAGACCAATGGTAAAAAAATAAAATAGGCAATGTGCAGTGTGGTGTAGTGGAAAGAACAATAAAGAGTCAGACACTGGGTGAGCTACTTAATTAACTCAATTGAGTTTCAGTGTTTTCACTATAAAAGGAGGGTGATCCTTCAACTTTATTGAATTGTGGGAATTGAATGATTTATGAAATCTATTGCCTGCAATAAATGTTCAATAAATACTTCCTTTCTCTGAAAGTGAACATGCTAATTTAATCAGTTTATTTTAATAAACTTTAAAATGAGGAAAGTCACAACTTAGAGAACACTCCACAGACTTATTTCAATATGTAAAAATTTGTAGATTCAGTTGCTACATCTGAAGTAGAGTTACAGTAGCTTAAATAGTATTAAGTACTTTTAGGAATTTGAAACAAAGGACATTGCATAGTGGAATTAGTTAGATGATGGAATCACTGAGAGAAGTCAGATGGATGGTATATCAACCCAGAGATGAGCAAAAGTGGGGAGTTCCATCTCCCTACATCTGAGAGCAAAGGAAGGATGAAATGTTCTCGAAACCCAGAGGATGGGATTATGACGGGAACGTAGCCAGAGATGCGACTCAAGGCACAGGGAGAAATCCCCTGGTTTCTTCTTTGTAGCAAAAGGCAGATCACATGGAAACGTGGGGAATAGCCCACGATGTTGAGAAGAGCACGAAGGCAATGACGTATCCAAGGGCAAGCAGGCTACAGACTAGCGTCCCAACTGGTGAAAGTAGGAGACGTGCAATTGACCAGCAAGTCAGATTTCAGCTAACTCCAGAGAAGCCTGGATCCTGAAAATACTGTGATGATTCATTCTCTTAATTGTGTTTTCTCAGAGCTTCAGAACACCACTAACAAAAAGAGAGATGTCACAGACAGAGACTTATTCCCTAAATTCCTCTCAGGTGGAGACTGTGGTGGGCCAGACCCACAGCCTGAGGAACAATGATCTGGGAGGGGGCTTGCTCCTCCCGGCCACAAGGCCTGGTGTGAGGTGCCACACCACTGTTTGTTGTTTCACTTTTGCTCTTTTTCCAAATGTGGGAATTCTGCGTGTCTTTACTGTTGTAATTAAGATTTTGGGGTATGGAAGAGTGTGTTTTCCAAAGACGATCACAATAATATATATCCTATTTTTCAAGCTTTTGTTATAGTATAATGTTGACACACGTTAGATGGTAAGGAGTCTGTATTTTCTCTCTTAGAGTCCAGGAAAACTTGTGACCATGGAAAAAGTGACACCGTGGCTTTTGAAGAAGCTAAGTGCCCTTAAGAAGAATCTATGTGTCTGTGTCCCCACCACCATCTCAGCCAAGGGTAACGGAGTCCTCATGCCGGCCATCAGCCTTCAGGCCTTGTCAGCCAACTCCAAAAGGCACAAACATAGCATGCCCCCACCAAGCCCTCTCAAAACTGCAGACTTATGAACAAAGTGTCATTGTTTTAAACCATGAAGTTTTGGAGTAGCGTGTGACTCAACAATAGATAAGCAGAACATAGGGTGATTAAACTTTTAATTTAATCAAATGTTGCCAAATAGGACAAATCACATTGGACTAAGAAGAGTATGCTTCTTAAGAGATCCTGGACATGCCATTTTACATGGTAGTTGGATTTGATTTTGTGTTCTCTGCTTCTGGGGAGGTAGACGTGTGTTTTCAGTGTGAGTGGGATAATTGTACTTACTATATTAGGCAGAGGAAATGTGGAAATTGTTTGTCCGTGTCTAATATGACGTTATCACTGGATCTTTCCTGTCTCCATTTTGACAGAGGCACCAGGGATCAACATCAGATTACCTACATGACAGTCTCCAACTTCATATTGATTTATTCACCACACAATGCCTAGCATGTGCCGCTGGTTGTTCTGGGTGCTGGGGTGAAGCAGTGAACAAAGCAGTAAAATATTCTGCCCACATGAAGCTTACATATGCAGAATTAGAAAGGAACCATCTGTGAAAACCTGTTCCTTCAGGAGTACGAAAAGGACTCAGGGTGTGGGGGAGAGGAATTTGGTCAGGAGACTTTATTGGAGAGAGTTGTTGGTATGTGTGTGAGTTAATCAGGAGTGGCTCAGTTATAATACACACGGATGGGACATGTGTAGGATGTCATGAATCTCGTCCAATAAGGGAAATCTCAGCAGAAAAAGAATGAAGATGAACGTACATAGGCCTAAGAGTGTGGAACAAAATGGTGGAAAACTCAGGGAGAGTCATCTGCCGGATCAAGGGCAGTTTAGCAGACATAGCATGTTAAGGATTCTCTGAAGAGAGGAAGGGCAAGAGCAGAGTACAGAGGGATGCACCCGTTCTTCCCTCTGCCTCCCCCCTCCCTTCCCTTGACATGTCTCTAGAGAGAGCAGATCCAAGCTTGGGATAAAAGAATGTTCGATGGTAGGTCAAGTTAAAGATTTTCTTAAGATCTTGACCTGGATGTCCGATTTTTAAATTGAAACTGTGTTTACTACTAACAGTAACTGAACAATTTTTATTTTTTGCAAGTGGGTGATCACAAAAATTACGGACCTGTCCAGGTATTCTTTCAAGGTAAGGGGATCTCACCTGAACTGAGAACATTTTGAAGTCAAGGTAAGAGATATAATTTAATTGTCACTGCAATCACAATCCTTACGTCATGCTTGTTCAACACACCCAGTTACACATATGGGGTATGTGTTTTCCCTAGATGGACAATGGATAGACCTCCCCTTGTACTACTCTTATTACTGGTAAGATAATTCCTTTTCCTTGGGGGGAGTAAGTTAACTGGAGATTATTCCACCTATGTGTAATCGTAAAGTGGACGCCTGAGAATCTCAGGTGAGAATGATGGGTAGGTGGCAGGATCAGCATTTGACCCAAGAGTCCATGTGACTCTTATTTTCATAACTTTCGGGTAAGAGCTGCAACTTTCTGTTGGGATTACTGATCTGTGGGTGGCCATTTATTTCCACAACTGTGGAAAGAGAGAGAGAGAGAGAGAGAGAGTGAAAGCAAATGAGCAAAGCCTGCTTATATATAATTTTAAACCCAGACCAGCTTCACCGTGAAAAAAACTCACTCATTAAAGCAACTAAACTTCAGTTTTTACGTAAGTAATTTGAGCTGTCTCTTGCAACACAATTTTGACCAACGCCTGTAGTTTATTTGAAGAGGAGCCAATATATGCCTCATCATCTGTAGCGTACCTTGAAAACAACACTTCTTAGTCTTTATGGGTCTTGGCTTTGAAATCTAATGAAATCCAAGGACTTCCCATTATTTATATATTAGCACAATTAACTTCATATTGGAATTTGATTTTCTTCACATAGATAACAAAGCAACATTTATATAGAGCTATCTCTTTCTTACATTTTTTCTCAAATATTGAAAATGAATTAAGAAATGATCAATTAAGGTAAAAAGTAAATTCAAGGAGAAGGCTGCTCTGCTTGGCCGGGATGCCAACTTGACACGGTGGAGCGGTGTTTCTTTCCTTCCGCTCCGGCGAGTCAGGAATCCCTGCTGCCCTCTGCCTCTGATCACGCAGAAGACATCTTCACTGCGGCCTGCAGTGCTCGTAGGGGTCTGTAGATTTCTGTTTATAGTGAAACTTTCAGGACGCTATCATTTTAATCTGTAGCCTAACGAATTTTCTCCAGCGCTGGTCTATCTGCAAGGTTAACTGCTTTCAGCACCCGTTTCCAGAGTAGCGACTTTACCCAACAATAAATCGGTTGTTGTTGTTGTTTTCTCATCAGTTTCTTTATGCCAATGTCAAGGCCTCCAGTCAAAGGATTTACCGTATTCATGTGGCTGAAAATATCTGTCAAATAACCCTAGTCATGAGTCAACTCTTCCCTGTCACATGGAGCTGGAATTTGGGTTGATTATATCCTAATAGTAAAACTTCGACATCAGGTTCATTTAAGTATATGGAGACTTGTCTTTTGGAAAATCAGCAATTATATACTACATTCCTTGTTATGACAAAACCTCTTGAAAGGTATCAATTCAAGGCCCCATTTTAGTTGTCAACTGATCTCAAACATGCCAATGTAGAAAGCTGTGATCTTCCATCTCGGTGATGTTCGGCACTTCTTCCGTCACCCACAAAACCGGGTGAGCTCCAACTACACACGTGCTTATCTCTGCTTGGAGAATTCTAATCGAATTTTCTTTGGCAAAACCATAATCGTGATGATAATGATGCCAAATTGGTAATTCTTTTTTGTTGATATCTGTGAATGCCTCAAACATAAACCAGGAGCTGCCTGGTTTCATCCTATTGTAAGTTGAAGGAAAAATAACAACAACTAACATTAATTTAAATTTATCCAAATAAATATTGGTATTACAGCTTGTTTTGATCATGGTTAAGTACATACATACAAAGTGACTTGACTGAATTCGACTAACGCACTTTAATAACATTATCTAATAACTGGTCTTAAGAGGACAATGTTTTTTGTTTTGTTTTGTTTTGTTTTATAATTTATTGTCAAGTTAGCTAACCTACAGTGTATACAGTGTAGTCTTGGTTTCAGGAGTAGATTCCTATGATTCATCGCTTGCATACAATACCCAGTGCTCATCCCAACAAGTGCCCTCCTCAAGCACCCTCACCCATTTTCCCTGCCCCCTCCCACGTCTCACCCCCATCAACCCTTAGTTTGTTCTCTGAATTTAGGAGTCTCTTATGGTTTGCCTATCTCTCTGTTTGTAACTTATTTTTCCTTCCCTTCCCCCATGATCATCTGTTAAGTTTCTCAAACTCCACATATGAGTGAAAACAAGATCTCTTTCTCTGACTGACTTATTTCACTTAGCATAATACCCTCCAGTTCTATCCATATTGTGACAAATGGCAAGATTTCATTCTTCTTCATCGCCAAGTGGTATTCCAGTGTGTGTGTGTGTGTGCGTGTGTGTGCGTGCGTGTGTGTGTGCACGCGCCCGCATACGCATGCCACATCATCTTTATCCATTCATCAGTTGATGGACATTTGGGCTCTTTTCATAATTTGGCTGTTGTTGATAACGCTGCTATAAACATTGGGGTACATGTGCCCCATTGAATCAGCAGCTCTGTATCCTTTGGATAAATACCTAGTAGTGTTATTGCCGGATTATAGGGTAATTCTACTTTTAATTTTTTGAGGAAACTCCACACTTTTTTCCAGAGTGGCCGCACCAGTTTGCATTCCCACCAACAGTGCAAGAGGGCTCCTTTTTCTCCACATCCTCACCAACATCTGTTGTTGCCTGAGTTGTTACTTTTCGCCCCTCTGACCAGAGTGAGGTGGTATCTCAATGTGGTTTTGATTTGCATTTGCCTGATGATGAGTGATGTTGAGCATCTTTTCATGTGTCGGTTAGCCACCTGCATGTCTTCTTTGGAAAAGTGTCCATTCATGTGTCCTGCCTATTTCTTAACTGGATTGTTTGTTTCTTGGGTTTTGAGTTTGGCAAATTCTATAGATTTTTGATACTAACCCTTTATTTAATATTTCATTTGCAAATATCTCCTCCTATTCTGTTAGTTGCCTTTTAGTTTTGTTGATTGTTTCCGTTGCTGTGCAGAAGCTTTTCATCTTGACAAAGCCCCAATAGTTCATTTTTGCTTTCATTTCCTTTGCCTTTGGAGACATGTCAAGTAAGAAATTTCTGCATCTGAGGTCAAAGTGGCTATTGCCTGTTTTCTCCTGTATGATTTTGATGGTTTCCTGCTTCACATTTAGGTCTTTCATCCATTTTGAGTTTATTTTTGCGTATGGTGTAAGAAAGTGGTCCAGTTTCAGTCTTCTGCATGTTGCTGTCCAGTTTGCCCAGCACCATTTGCTAAGGAGACTGTCCTTTTCCACTGGATACTCTTTCCTGCTTTGTCAAAGATTAGTTGTCCATATATTTACGGGTTCATTTATGGGTTCTTTATTCTGTCCCTTTCATCTATGTGTCTGTTTTTGTGCCAATGCCATATTGTCTGGATGATTGCAGATTTGTAGTACAGGCTAAAGTAAGAGGACAATCGTTTTAAACCAGATACTTTGGAAGATAAAAACAAAAAAAATACATATGTGTGTATATATATATATTTTTTAACCTCTTGTTCTCATTATTTCACAGGCAAATCAAATTACTATTTTTCTATCTTCTTTCCTTTTGTTCCCATTTCCTGGAACATCTTTCTCTTTCTCTTCTGTTTGCCCAAGTTATATTTATTCTTTAGAACTCTCACAGGTACCTTCTCTTCCATGATAACTTTTCTGCTGCATCAAGACTTCTTGGAACCCATTGGCATTCATTACAACGTTGAACACTCACTCTTACTCTGTAATTTTCATTCCCATGTCACATGTCAGTCCTGCCTCCACAATTGGTGTATAATTTCCATCAGGGTGGAAATGATATCTCTACCACTTCTTTGTAACATTAAACAGAGTGGTTCTCTACCTGCCACATATACTTTAATACTTTATTGTTTTTCTGTTTGAAATTGTATGAATGGTAAATGTTATATGTTACAAAGCTTTCACACATGTTGGCTACACATAAACATCTAGAGTTAATTTTTTTCTGAGAATAATTCTTAATGTAAAATCACATCATAAATAAAACATGTTCAAACAAGACAGTTTCAAATAGATGCATTTAAGAGATACTAAATCAGAACAAAACTTTGAGATGGTGTCTAGTTTCAAACATACTAAGTGCGTTTGAATATAGATCTTGACCAACAAATTGATAATTCTAAGGAACTTTCTGAGCGAAGATTTATTTATCATATACTTCAGGCCATAAATAGAAGACCTAAAATACTAAGTTTCTAAGAAGGTTGACTGAGCCCACAAAGGAAAAGAGAAGATTGTACGCTATTCTTAAAAATCACAGAAAATCCGTTTAAACATCAGAACTCCTCAGTTTCCCTGAAGATATGCATGCCTCAGAATAAGAAGAGCTTAAGTTGTTAAACACAGTTTTTATGGGATATTTTTATGTTTACTTAATTTTGAGAGAGAGATTGTGACTGGGAGAAGAGCAGAGAGAGAAAGGGAGACACAGAATTGGAAGGAGGCTCCAGGCTCTGAGCCGTCAGCACAGAGCCGGACATGGGGCTCGACCCCACGAGCTGTGAGATCATGACCTGAGCCAAAGTCCAGAAGTCAGACGCTTAACCGCCCGAACCACCCAGGCGCCCCGCACGTTTCTGTGCTCAAATGGCCTGTGAAGCCAGGCTCCGTCTTGTGATGCGTCCTCTTCTAAAGCACCACCACTGCAAACATGCTGTGTTTCAATTTAAAATTCTCCAAGCACAGCAACTGGGACTTTTTTTTTCAAATGCCACCAAATTTTTAATGTTCATTTAGTTAGTAAAAAGAAAAAGATTAGGGGCACCCGAGTGGCTCAGTAGATTGGGCGTCCAGCTTCAGCTCAGGTTGTGATCTTGTGATTTGTAATTTCGAGCCCCCTATCAGGCTCTGTGCTTGACAGCTCAGAGCCTGGAGCTTACTTCAGACTCTGTGTCTCCCTCTCTCTCTCTGCCCCTCCCCTACTTACACACTCTCTCTTAAAACTAAATAAACATCTTAAAAACTAAAAAAATAAATAAAAAGATTAGTGGTTGGAAGTATCTATATGTAAATGACACCAGAGTGTCTCAGGGCTGTCATTGGCCACAGGCGTCATAGGTAAGAGCCCTGGCCTGTCCCTCCTTGTAGAAGATTCCCCAGAGCTGTGGTGATATCCTTGCTGGGATTGTTAAACACCCAAGAAAGACAAACTGGATAGATTGACATTCCACGGTTGGACCTGTGCCCTAAGGCTGGGCATCTGAAAGTTTAAGTTTGCTAAATTGACTGTTTTGCCTCTGCTATTTAACTACAGGCACAAGACATGGACCTCCTTCTTCATCAGGCCAAGCAAGTCTGGAAGATTTCCTACAAGACCAGCCAGGGGAGTCCGAACTCTGGTGGGGCCCAAGAGGATGCGCCAGGCTCCCTGGTCCTGCGTGAAGCCCCGCCAGCGCCTGGGCAAGTGCTACCGCCCACAGCTGTCAGAACACGCCCGTGGGCAGAAGGGCCCTGCAGGGTCATGTTCCACAGCTACAGCTACACTTTTTCAATCACAAAAATCTTCTCAAACTTATAAGCCTGTTTTTAAAAATAGGTGTAATTTGCTTCACTTTGTTACATGAAAGATTTGTTGTTGTTTTCTGATTTCTGCCGATTAAAATGTTCAAACAGCCAAATTATACATGACTCATTAGTGTTTATTAGAAATCTGTTAGTCGGCATACGGTTTTCTAGATACTTATCAGTATTTTTTTCTTGAACGATTTCCATCTATTTTCCAAATAGAATTTCCTAAAACGTGAACCACTGTATTTTTGTTCGATGAACAAACCACATTAGTTTAAAACAGAAATTGTACATACTGTCTATATATTATTTTAAACGTTTTTCCTTCACAGACTTGTGTTTCTCTCAGATGTTTATTGCTTGTTCTGTGGAGACTGGACTTCGTCAGGTATTGCCACTTTTGAACAGTTGGTGGCTCCAACGCTTTACAACTGCCTTACAAGTCTGGCACCAAAATAAGCCAGCTCTCTCTCACTGTTCCATGCAGAATCTGAAAACAAAAGTGCATTTGCGTAAATGTGGTGCGTTTAACCAGAAGCTAAAAGTTACATCCGATATGAATTCAAAAGAAAAGTTTTAATCCTAGCATATGATTCAAACTATGTAAAAATATAAGTAAATACATATTAGTATATTCATAAAGTGCACTTAAGGGATCAAAAGCATTCCACTAGAAGTATAATATAAGCCATATATATAATTCAAAATTTTCTAGTGTCCACATTTTTAAAAAGAATAAAAAGAAATGGGTGAAATTAATATTAAGAATGTATTTAATCTGACATACCCAGATCATTATTTCAACATATAATTAATATAAAAGTTACTAATGAGATATTTCATATGCTTTTTTCCTCTTCAACACCCAATGTGTATTTTATACTGATAGCATACCTCGATTTCAACTAGTTGCATGTAGCTAGAGGCTCCTGTATTGGTGAGTTCAGGTCTAAAGTACCTAAGGGTAGCACTTCTATTCAGATTAGATGGGTCTAGGAATGTCAGGTAGCAATGAACTTTTGTAAATGAAATTCTGTAAAGAAAATCTTATTTTTTCATTACTTTGGTCCTAAGATTGGACCTTTTTTCCTACAGAAAATCATCCAGGAGACGTAGCTTACAACTGTGATGAGATAGGACTGAAGCATAGGACTTAGCCAGCAGCATACTAATTTGCGTCACTGACAGTTTTAGAGACGGAATTACCAAAGGATTTTGGGATTTCTCTAAAGCCATTATTGGTCCCTTAATATTTTAGATAGATTCTAACTTTTACCCAATGCTTGACTTTGATTTCTGATTCTCCTCTTTCACTATTTCTAGAATTTAGCTTGCTGCATTCTTCTTCTACTTGGCATTTGCAAAGTCTACTCCATTGTGTTCCCTTTCTCAGGCGGCTGTTACCACCCAGATTGCAGAAGAGCGTGGCCGTGGAACCAAACCTGCTGAGTCCAGGCTCCACCACTAACTGGTCATGTGACCTCAGACCAACCAGACACTCCTTGTGCTTCAGCTGACATCTAAAAGCTGCGGAAAATTATAGTGCCTGGCTCCTGAGTTGTGGTGAAGATTAAATAAGACACGTTGGTCCTTGGCACCCACTGCATAGAGAACATCAACCTGCATGCGTGTGAGCTCCATCTTTTGGTCCTGTGAAATGTATCAGTGCTGTCTTTTATCAACCCTATAATATTTAACAAAATAAAGTAACTTGACGGTAGACCATTATTTTTTATTGTAGAGTGAGGAATTTCACTGGGAGATGCCTCCTATTGACCCAGATAACTTAACAAAGTAAAGGTGTGCACTAATCTTCCTCAGATCTTCAGATGGGACCTTCTGAATATTTTGCAAGGAAAGCGCTGAGGAGGCACAGCGACGGGGGGGGGGGGGGGGGGGGGGGGGGGGGGGGGGGGGGGGGGGGGGGGGGGGGGGGGGGCATGGCTCTGGACAGCATTTTGGAAGATATGGCCTCAAACAAAATACACATTTTCTTATTTCTCCCCTGTGCTGTTTATCTTTATTAAATATTAGGATCTATTCTGTTGTTAAGAAAGGCAAAATTTCAACTTTTCAAGTGTAATTGTTCTGTACATCTACACAACATTTCTACCGTGTAATTATCGTGTGCTAGGTGTTATGGTTGTTTCACTGGTGTTGCTTAGAGCAAATAAAGCATTCAAAGAGTTTGAGAACAGTAAATTTGTTCTGGGTCTTGGTGAATAAACTTGACACACTACTTAAACACACCGAAATTAAACATGCTTTTCAAGGTAGTCAAGAATGTTTATTACTTCCTCAGTTGTAAATTGAGGTTAAAAAAAATTTTAGAACATCTGGAAAAAAAGTCATCTCTACCATCTGTTGTAGTCCAATCTGGGAATAATGATCCAGGGAGAAAAAGGAAACAAAAGCCAGTAAGTTGGTAAAGATCCCAAAAATACCTACTAGAAAAATATTTGCGTAATGATTAGTATCTTGGATTTTTCAATTGATAAGTATTTACCATCTGTGACCACAACTGTCAGATCTATTTCCGGACAGTAAGAATGTGGAATAAGTCAGGAACTAGAAACATATTATAAAAAATATCACGTGGCATAACTTAAGATGAAATTGTACATTAAGAATATGCTATGTTTGTGTTTTAATCCTCTCTCCATTAAAATATTTATGAATAGACTATAAGCCCACATTCAATAAATATTTATTGTGCGCCTGATGTGTAGATCTTTTAACTAACTTCATTTTCTTATTATATGTTTGGATCTCTTTTGTAGTAAACTCATTGAAGGGACTGACTTTCGCGTTGTAGTGCACAGAGAATGGATGTGCAGAATGGATGGGCTACGGGAAGCCGCCGGCTGGCTTCGGCCAAAGGTGGTGAGAATGATGAAGAGAAAAATCCCAGAAAATTTCCGAAAGGAGAATTGATGATACAATGATTGATTTTATGGATGCATATGGATGCTAAAAGAGAAAGGAATCTGAATGACATAATCCAATAAGATGATAGTGATTCATCCTGAAGCGTTGTGATGAAAGGTAGTGAACTCGGGGCCCTTGGAAAAGTGGCTTTCTTTTTCTTAATGATGACAGATTATTATTTGGAGGAGTGGAAAGCTGATGGATTCAGTTCTCATAGAGGTTTCTAGGGAAGTGAAGCAGGCAGGCAGTTAAGGATGCACAGACACACTGTAAGCAGAAAATAGAGCCAAGACATTGTCTGATGGCAAACATTTTGTTAGGAGCCGTAAATAGTTGGCCATAGAGCTTCCGGCAGCAGAACGCCGTAGCCTGGGAGGGCAGACCAGTTCTGTGTGCCCGCTGAAAGTTTATTGGATCCATGTTTTCTGCTTCTAATTAAAATCTCATGGCAAGAAAAAATAGTTTTAACATTAATTGTAAATGTACAGATGTTTTCACTGTGCAGACACTGCTACGGTTTTTATTTTGAGTTTTATAGATTAATCAGAGACGTAAGTAAGAGTGAAAATAGTGAAGTGATTTTTCTTTGATGAAATTTTAAAAATGATCAGATATACTCTTTCATTCTGGGCATCAATGGTTGTAAGAATCAGAAATGTACAGGAAGCCCTAGAGTTCTAGGGACCAAGTTGATTCTCTTTCTTTATGCTTCAGTGACAATTCCCCAAAACCAACAAATAACCTCAGCTTTCCATATCCCTACTTCTATTTTACTTAATTTCTCTAAGTGTGTGTGTTGTTGTGTAATTATGTGTGTGTTTCTCTCTTAAATGATACCCTCTTAAGTGATTCCCAGACTGGAGCAGCTCGAGTTTCCAATGCATGTTACCAGGACTTAAAATAAAATATTCATTTGTAAGCTTTCTAACTAATATTCTAAACCAATCACATTCCCTTTGTGCTAAATGCCTTGAAGATCCAAAACTAAACTCTTCATTGATTCTGTGCCTAAGAACTCCACTCCAGTGGAGGTGATAAATCCAGACATATGAATTATAATACCCCGTAATGAGGTGATAAATGCCATACAAGAGGAACAAATGAGGAGAATGGAGGGTGGGACTCAATGCTTCCATACAAGGCAAAGTGGTTTCCCAGTCAATGAGTATAACAATGTGTGACAGGTTTGTAATGCAGGTCTGGGAACAAACAGCTTGGTCAAAGAAACAAAGGTGGGAAAAGGAAGCGATTCCATTTTGCTTACATGAAGCACATACAAAAGAGAACAGCGGACACTAACTCTGAAGAGGTAGGCTGGGGGTCAGCTCAGGAAGGACCTCCTACGGTAGGATGGACAATGATGTGTCATTGAGGCATCTGATGAGCAGAGTGAGCATTAGCGCAATGACTAAGAGAGAGCAGGCAGGTCAGACAGGCCTGTGTCCCAGATCTGGTTCTGCCGCTCACCAGCTCTGTCGTCTCGACCCCTCTGAGTCTTGAGTATTTTTCCTGAGATTATAATTGTACCTACAGGCAGTAATGTGGATAAAATTGAAAATGAGGTTGAACATCACAGGCCCTGATATATAGTAGGTGGTAAAAACAACTTATGCTAATAGTAATGCTAATAACTATACTAATAAGATGGCCTTGGCTTTTGTATTATGTGAAATTATTTTAATTTCTGAAATACTCGACTCATGAGGTAAAACCAGTCACTGCCATTCTGTTGTAGAGCTAGACCTTATTTTCTGTTTCATTACTAAGATTGCCAAATTTGGTTTCATCTCTATATATTTTGGTGCTGCCCTTATATACTTGCAAAATATGAAGGCTAAAAAACTATGTGTATAATTTTTTTAAATATATAAATAGTGGAAATAAGTGTCTTAAATCATTAAAATGTTTTCCAGTTAAAATTTTTTGCTTATTGTTTTTCAAGAAGCCTTGTTTAAACCTAGTAACACTTAAAAATTATTTATTTATTTATTTGGAGAGAGAGAGAGAGGAAGCGCCTGAGCACAAGCTGAGTGAGGCAGAAAGGAGAGACAGAATCCCTAGCAGGCTCCATGCCATCAACGGAGAGCCTGATGGGCTCGAACTCACGAACTGTGACATCAGGAGTTAGATGTCTAATGGACTGAGTCATCCAGGAGCCCCTAAACCCAGTTATATATATATATATTCATAGCTGGCAGAGATATAGCAGGCCAATTTAGCTCCGCCACCGCCCCCAACCCCCGCGCCCCTCCCCCCCCCCGCCCCCCACCCCACCCCAGCTCTGAGAAGCTGTGAGAGGCTTGGCCACTGTGTCAAGGCAACAATGTCAAAGATGAAGGGAAATTTTGATCAGATCTAGGGGCGGATAATTCTCCTCCTCAATATCTTGCTTTGTTTTTAGTAATGTGATTTAAAAGTGATTTTCAACGTTAAGTTTAACACAAAATACTGCAAAGAAATCCTTCTGAGGATAACATGGTAAAATGGCGCCATTTTTGTATTGAAAGCATTACCCAAATTAGCATACGAACAGCACAAAAATGTCAGTAACATATTCTTTGGACCCTTTGGCCCTTTTAAAATAGTCGTTGAAACTCACTGCTTGTACTTCCACCATTGGCTGTTGGGATTGACTCACTTTTGCCTCCGCGCTGCCACCTCACCTCTCCGACAGGCTGCTGGATGGGAGGGGGTCCCCTGGCCGCTGGACAGGGACCGGGGCGTGGCCGCAGGGGACGCCAGGGGAGAAGGGCAGAGTGGAGGGTTGAGCACATTTACAATGATATGAACGGCCTGGTGTGCTTCCGCTTAACTACTGGCCAATACATAGGCTCCTGAAATTGCAGTCAGGCACATTAATTAATTTGGATATGAAGATTAACATTTCGTAAAAATTTACTGAGCTGCAAAATGAGCAGGTCATAAGCTCCTGTGCAATATCTGAGAAGCTCTTGTGATGAGAACGTTAGGCAAGTGCTAGCTTTCCTTTCAAAGCCTTTTCCACTAACGTTTCTGTGTACTTCCTTTCCTTCCTCAGACATTGGGAATGTAGATTTCCTTTTTAGGACAGTGTGGAGTTTTATTTATATAAAGTATTTATTTTCAGATCACAACAGTAAATTTAGAAAATACTTGATACTATAAAAAAGGAAGTAAACCAGAAATGACTAGTTAGTGTATTTGTATCACCCCTTTTTCTAGGCAATTTTTAGGACAGATGCAAACATATTCTTGATACATTTTCAATCTTAATTTTTTCATACAACATTCCTCCAGTTATTTGAAGCTTTAAGAATATAATTTTTATTGACTACATGATCATATTGATGATGTGATATATGGATGGTTTTTATCAGTGCTGTGAGGGAATGACAGTAACAGTGCGAATCTATGCCGCTTAAGTCCTTTGATTCTCAATATTATTCCTCGAGAAAGAACAGTTTCTCATGAAAAGATATTTGTACTTTAAAATTCCTGTTTGATGGGGAGGGGGGAAAAGAGGTGGTGGTGATGGAGGAGGGCACTTGTGGGAAAGAGCACTGGGTGTTGTATGGAAACCAATTTGACAATAAACTATTTTAAAAAAATAAAATAAAATAAAATTCCTGTTTGAGGGGCGCCTGAGTGGCTCAGTCGTTTAAGCGACCCACTTCGGCTCAGGTCACGATCTCACGGTTCGTGAGTTCGAGCCCCGTGTCAGGCTCCGTGCTGACAGCTCAGAGCCTGGAGTCTGTCTTCAGATTCTGTGTCTCCCTCTCTCTCTGACCCTCCCTTCCTCGCTCTATCTCTCAAAAAAAAAATTTTTTTTTAAATTTCTATTTGAGAAGCGCCTGAATGGCTCAGCCGGTTGAGCGTCCAACTTTGGCTCAGGTCACGATTTGTGGGTTCCTGCCCCGCATCGGGCTCTGTGCTGACCACTAGCTCAAAGCCTGGAGCCTGCTTGAGATTCTGAGTCTCTTTCTAACTCTGCTCTTGCCCTGTTCACGCTCTCTCTCTCTCTCTCTCTCTTTCTCTGTCTCTCAAAAATAATAAGTGTAAGAACATTTTTAAAATAAAATTTCTACCTGATTAAATTGCACTTTGAAATATGTAATATGTAATTAAGCAATTGCACAATGAAAACAACTTGCTTCTTGAGGCTTGTGCTTTGCGAAGCCATAGAAGCCTTTGTGCATTTTGACCAGGGCGTCCACATCTCTTTATGGTTTTTTTAGTTTATGTGCGTGTCTATCCTTCTGAATTGTGAATATTTTGAGAGTAGGGACTGCATGTGATTCAGCTCTTCATCCCTAGTTTTAAACCTGGAACAGAGCTTGGCGTGTAGTTGCTCTGATATTTGAATGAATCAGTGAGATGCTTCAGGGCACACTGAGTGTTGATGAAGAAGTCCGTGGGGTTCGGTCTGAGTGAGTGGTTTAGGTAATGCTTTTCGGATTTTGAAGGAACAGTCGCTGTGTCAAACGTGTGGACGGGGTGGTACTGGAGATGTAGTATGATTGTTTCTCCCGTTTCTCTCTAAGTAACATCTGAGAAGTGACAGTAAGGAATGGAGAATGCAGGGAATATGTTTTGAATTCTGAAATTTGGAATGTGAACTCTTCTGGGAGAGGCACAAGCTAATTAGTGAAAGACAAGGCAGGGTTTAAAAAATATGTTATTTTATGATTGTAAACAAAGTTCTTAAAATCTTATTGGTGATTATTTACATTTATTTGGATTAAAAACAGTCTAGTAGAACCTATGTATTATATGTATTTCTCTGCAGAGTATTTATGTTTTCCTCTTCTTTAAGAGTGACAGAGATCATTCTATGTTCAATTTCCATGGTTAGTATGCCATGGACCAAGTAATCAGTATTTTGATTTGCCTAGTACATGTTATGCTCAATAGATATTTGTCAGCATGAATGGAATCATTTACATTTGAAAGTGAGTAATGAATACTGGTTTCGTTTTCAAATTATACTTTTATAAGCATAATTATTTTCCTAGATTCCCAACCAAGGCTTTTAGTCTTAAGACTTATCCAATGGCTATTAGACCAGTAAACAATGTTACTTAAAACAGGTAGTTTCCTTCTAGTGATCTACTCTCAAATTTATGAAAAGCAAATATCAGACATATTATCATTATGAAATTATCATCAGTCAGGCTTCATAATTGTACTCAAGTGGAAAGAATAGGAATATAAGCGTGCACTCCCATTAGTTTTTCTAATGAGGCAGGATACATCTAAGTCTCCTAGAATAATTGGTTAGACTTTTAGGATGCGACACCTAACCTTGCAAACATCGATTCAGCACACAGCTACTGAGTTCCTAGATCCTGTGACCAGTGTTGAGCAGTTTAAGATTTTCTTAGGGAAACAAAGCATAACAACAGGATAGCTAAGATAATGATATGTAATTGATCAGCAAGTAATCGTTGGCACAATAATATACTATAGGAATCCTGCTGGGAGCCATTTCTGAAGTAAGGCAGGTTTGCAAGGCCTCCCAACATCTACACCTACCCACTCCCCACTCAATTTCTGCTTGAGCACCCACCCCCAAGGCACCTGACTGACTGATATCAGGAGTGACTTGCTCTCTTATGCTAAAAATATGTGAACTGTACCTTGTGAAAGAACTTGTTATAGGACTTTTTTCTTTTGTGATTAAAGATAGGAGCAAGTATTACCTTCCGAGAAAACCTATTTTTCTTCCCCTTGAAAACAGGCTATTGACCCCTGCCTACAAAGAAGTAACTCTTGCCTTTACTATGCTAAAAACATTGCCTTGTATTTAAATGCTAAAGATCCCTTCCTTCTCCATGTGATAAGCATGTAGTCACCTACTTCAATCACTACTGATAAAGAGTATGCATGAGTCTTCTACCAATCTGTGTTCTGGGAAATTTTTACATACAAAGAATTTGTCATCAGAAATCATTGTCTAAGGCAATTGCCATTTCTGTTTTGTACCCCATACATTTTTTCAGTAAATAAAGCCGAATCTCTTCTCTGGTCAATGCAGAGACTCCTGTCTGGTGAGCAGAAAGAAGCCAAGGCTCTCTCACTCTCTCTCTTCCCCACACTGTCCTGGACCTGCTGGAGCCAGAGGTGACAAAGAATAATTTGAGTGGTGTGGCAGGAAAAGTCTTCATAATAAATAAGAAATGAGTTTTTTAAAGGAAGAGAGGGGCGCCTGGGTGGCTCAGTCAGTTAGGTGTATGGCTTCGACTCAGGTCATGATCTCATGGTTCATGGGTTCGAGCCCCACGCCGGGCTCTGTGCTGACAGCTCAGAGCCTGGTGCCTGCTTTGGATTCCTTGTCTCCCTCTCTCTCTGACCCTCCCCTGCTTACACTGTCTCTTGCTGTCTCCCAAAGGATAAAAATAAAAAACATAAAAAAATAGAGAGAGGAGGTTAAAAGTGATTTTAGGTTTAACTAATGCTTTTGAATAGAAATAAACAAGGCATATTTTGGCAGGTAGTGATGGATTTCTTTCCTTCTGGCAGAAACAGAGGGTTCACATAGAAAGGAGCATGTATTTAGAGCAAAGTATAGGCACACTATTGAGCTTTCATAAGCGTTTTGTGGGAATTACTCTGGATCCCAAATGAAGAGTCCATTTTTGGATAATGTCCAGAAATCTGTATTCTAATATTCCACGTTAACATGATGCCGGCATTCCCTGAATTATCCGTGAAGAAGCACAGGGTAGATGCTAGAGTCTGCTTTTCCATCAATTAGTAATTTTCCTGAGTAGAGTACAGGCCTGCTACAAACTGATCTGGGCCTGGGATGGAAGATGATTTAGATCAGGAAGAGGCTGTAGGTGATGAGTGCTCTCTGGGAAATAATGCAATCAACTGGTAATTTAATGAGAAAAGACGGGGCAGTTGGAATGAAAAAGATGAGAGATAGGTGGATACACTGGCAAGTCCTGTAATTTATATTATGTGTAGGCATTCAAAGAGAAAGAGGATACACTCTGAGCCAGCAAGATGGTTCTTATTAACGAAAAGAACGGACTCCAGGAGCTCATGTTTGTTTATTTAGTAGGAAAAAAAAGTCAATGGGTAAAGAAGAGTGTGAACTGGAGAGAAGAGAAGAAAGTCCTCTTGGTAAAAACAGGACTTGGATAATGGTAGGGTATCCAGAAGAAAAAGCAGAGGAGGGGGTAGATGAGAGGAGAAGGCCTACGCACACTTAGCACG
Source organism: Helogale parvula (assembly GCA_004023845.1). Classification (NCBI taxonomy): domain Eukaryota; kingdom Metazoa; phylum Chordata; class Mammalia; order Carnivora; family Herpestidae; genus Helogale; species Helogale parvula. The sequence goes on from PJEM01006195.1 coordinate 26,301, forward strand.
CATGCCCGAATCGCTGCCTACACTTGATCTTCGCCAAAAGGCCGGCGAGAAGTGATGCCCGAATCGCTTCCTATTGGGGTGAAAACCTCCAGATCCTCAGTATTCATTTTCGAGCCCTGCTTTAACCAATTTTCACAATAGTTCCAAACTCTGTGACCTAACCCAGCAGGTTTCTTTCTTTTTTCTTTTTCTTTTTCTCTCACAGTACAAGAGGCCGGGAGTCTGAAATCCTGATGTCAGCAGGCTTGGTTTCTTCTGGAGGCTCTGCGGGAGAAAACCTGCCATGCCCCTCTCCTAGATCCGTGGCGTTCCTTGGGTTGTAACTGGGTCACTCTAGTTTCTGCCTCTATGTTCACGCTGCCCTTTTCTCTCTCTTTTTATAAGGATGGTACTCACTGGATAGAGGGCTCACCCTAACTCCAAGACAAGTTCATCTCAAGGGCCTTCATTAAGGCTCTTTACATCTGCAAAGACCCTATTTTCAAATAAAGTCACATTCGGAGGTTCTATATAGAATTTTAGAGCACATTGCTCGACCCAGCACACCCTCCTTGGCATATGTAGGGAATAAAGAAGTGTAAAGGCGGGAGTGGGAGAAACTAAGCATTAGGAGGTAGGAGAAAATGAAGAAATAGGCAAAAGTATGGAGAAACAGATACTGGAGAGCCCGGAGGACAGTGTGCTGTTCAGGAAAGCTGAAGGAAGAGGTTAGAGTCTTCAGAGACCATGTTGGGCGACATCAGGTTTAGCAGATATATGCATAAAATTGGCCACGAGGTGTTGGATGAGGGTGATTTATGAACATCAGGAGAGCAGTTACAAGATGATTTGAGAATATGGACAGAAAAAGGAGAGCGAGGAAAAACTAGGATGATATATAGGAAACAGATCAGATGGAGTAGGTTTTTTCCCCCCAAGATAGAGAGGATTGGGATACAATTTCTCCTCCAGGAGAAGGCTGGCAGTTATGTAAAGTGTCCCCAGACTCCTCCAGACAGAGAATTGTTCTCTCTTCTCACAAAATCTGGATCAACTGAATTCAAAAGTGGTCAGAGCAAGGGATTTCTCCTCTCCGCCTGAGAGCATGAACTGCTGGTACCTTTTCATATGCAAATATAAAGAGTTAGGCTGAATGCTAATTAAATTGCCAAGACATTTGTAAAGTAATATCACATCTAGGGATGGTTAATAACGCCTATGCATGGACCTTATTTATAAATAGCAAAGATCAAACATATGATAAGAGGAATCTGTAGACGGAAGAATTAAAGATCAATTATGACAATGGTACCCAGCACTGAAAGCCTCTGGAAGAACTTCCTACTCGTTAATCAAAGATAATTATCAATTATGAAGCTTTATCATTAGTAGAGTGTCTACACTTTGCATCTTAAAAAGCTGATGATAATTAGTCTCTAGCTCTTGCTCTAAGTGCTCATTATGTTTAGAGAGGAGTGACTCTTTCCTTTAAATATGACTTGTAGCTCATGACCTTGGGAACTTAGATTCCTCTGTCCCTATGCTAAGTTGAGGTAATGCTCATTTTTTCCATCACTCAAAAAATTTTTTTGATAGTTGCATAAATGCTAAATAATATGAAGAAACCATACTATAATACAGAGAGGGCAAAAGATTTTAGCTTTGAATCGTTGTCTAATTCAGAGGAGCAGATTTATTATGCTAATTACATCTAAGATGTAACTAATAGATCCGGAATTAATGATGATTATTTTTCCAGTGTAGAAGAATAATGTCTATTTATTGAGTGATGATATGAACTAAAAATTGTACATAACTTCACGTGTGTTATCTTGGTTAACCTTCTCAATAGCATAACATAGTTATTACACTTTCCTCTCATTTTACATAATAATATCGGAGTGATTTAACAACTTGTCCAAGATGAACAGATGATGAATAATCATTCTGGAGAATATCTGTAATGTAGTATTAAAATTCATCTGATCTGGGGGCACTTGGGTGGCTTAATCGGTTGAGCGCCTGAACTCAGTCAGGTCATGATCTCTAGTTCATGAGTTTGAACCCCGCCTCAGGCTCTGGGCTGGTGGTATGGAGCCTGCTTGGAATTCTCTCTCTCTCTCTCTCTCTCTCTCTCACTGCCCCTTTCGCACTTGCACTCACTCTCTCTCTCACTCTTTCCCGAAAGAAATAAACTATTTATTTTTTAAACTTTTTAAAATGTTTTATTTATTTTTGAGACAGAGAGAGAGAGAGAGAGAGAGAGAGACAGCATGAGCAGAGGAGGGGGCAGAGAGAGAGAGAGGGAAATATAGAATCTGAAGAGCACTCCCAGCTCTGAGCTAGCTGTCAGCACAGAGCCGGCTGTGGGGATGGAACCCACTAACCGAACCGTGAGATCATGACCTCAGCTGAAGTCGATGCTTAATCAACTGATCTACCCAGAAGCCCCAAAAGAAATAAACTTTAAAAAATATTTTTAAGAAGAATTAAAACTCATCTAGTCTGAAGATATTAATATTTAAGATATTGTAATATCAAAAGTTGTAGGAAAACAATTAGGCAAATAATTATTTAACTTGATTAAATAATTAATTTGGTGGTAACATTAAAATTTAAAGCTATCCGCCTCACATTTTTGTCATAGAAAAGTAAGTGATAAGAAGTGAAACAGATGTCGGAGAGTTATTGGAAGTCAAATGCTAGATGATACATAATTTTAGTTGGGAAGTTATAACTTGGTTTTAAAGATGTTTGTTGATGCTATTCCATCATCTAGTGATATTTTCCACCTTGAAAGTAATATAAAAATCTAGCAATAAAGTTGAAGTTAAAAGGTTGCTGCTTAAAAAGGAATCAGAGAATTCTGATCACATTAACGCAGGGCACATGAGGATGTCACCCTTCTAGAAGGCAGGTTCATTCAGCAAAAGAACAGGAAACCTGGAACGTGCACGCACTCGGAGCCTCGAGGCTGGAGGCGAGGCGGCTCCTTTGACCTCACAAGACTCATAATTGGTCAGATAAACAGTTGTGGCCACTTAGTCTCACATTAAACAACCAGCAATAAATGGGTATAAAGTTGGGGCTTTTTTTCTTGCAATTCCTGAAAACATTATTTAATCAGGAATGTTATGTAGTCCATACAGGTAACAATGGAATTTATTTGTTCATCAATTGCCTTTCCTTAAGTATGGGTTTAATGAATGGTGGAATTGAATTTTGAATGTGAGTTTTGCTCTCTTTGGAAACCACAAATAGTTGGGGTTTTGATAAATGGTACAACATATAAATCTGAAGATGAGAGAAATGTGTACTGTACTTATTTTCATTACAATGTCCTATAACCCACACATGTACTATATATCACAACGTTGAAGGACATTGATTTCACATTCTTGGATATGGACTAGACAAAAGTTATGTAAAAGAATTTAGTTTAATAAGCTTGAGTGTTCCTAGTTTCCGATTGTCTTTACTAATACTTTCATTCTTGTTTAGAAAGCAGCTAATATTTTTATGTCTCACTAAATTCTCTAAAATAAATAAAATGTCATTCATCAGAAATTGAGATAAAACCTATAAAATTAAATACAGTTTAAAATACTTTCGAAATTTCCATACAGGAACAATTAATTTATATAATGCTTTTTGTGAAAGAGGGTGTTGTTTTTGCCTTAAAGCATAATTACTGTGAGATAATGACTAAATGCACCTGATGTATTTCAAAACCATGAACAAATGTTTGTTGGTGACTAGGAGATGAGAGTTTTCAAGCTGGAAATATACATTAGCAGTAAATACATATTTTTAGAAAGACTGCTGGAAAATGTGTTTCTGATTTCCATGTAAATTTCAACATGGTGTCTGGTTTTGGGTATTTTATGGAATGTTGTACTTTGTTATGAGTTTTCTCTTGCGGGCAGCTTTTTCTCAATCATTGCTCTGAACCTGGGGAGGCATCAGGAAAGAATATTTCAATTTCTTTCTGGTTACTTGGCAGCAGACATTCCTTACCCTCCTCCAACGTGGCTTCCTTGAATGGGGCAGCTGGGGAATGGAGCCTGCATTCGGGAGAGGTAGAAGGTAGGGCAAGGCAAAAGTCAGGATTTGTTTGGCAATACCTAAGTGGAAGCACGTGTATGGGGGATATTGCTGCTCTAACCACCTCCCGTCTAGCCCGTACATTGAGATGGTCAAACATAGGACAATGGCAGGTAAGATTCGCAGCAGCTCCTTAGTCACGTATGCTCCTCGTCAGGGGGAAGAGGACACCACAGGTCATGCAGGGCCCTGGGGGTTGTGCGGGGGGCTGTGGGAGGCAGGCCTGATAGAGACAGGAGGGTGAGGCGACCTTTGGTTCCCCAAGAAGGACAAAGGGAAACCGGTTTGGTGGAAGGTAAGTGGGATGGAGCCGGTCTGGCTGAGAGGGGAGTTGGCCAGGGTGAGAGCCTTTGCTGCTGCGTGGGCGGGGGGAGGGGGGGTGGGGAGTTGGGGGAGATCATATCTGGCAACAGCAGAATTCATAGTTAAGCCTTTGGGACCCTACAAGGGGTCCCAAAGATGTCAAGGCAGCGGAGGAACAAGAGAGGAGCAAGTAGGACCTCAGCCAGCTACCGAGGAAGGCACTTTCGGGGGGCTGGTGTTAGAGCCACTTCCGGGCCTCTGGACCTCTATACAGGTGAGGTCACGCTGGCTGCCCACAAGGAGCAGCAGTAAGGACCAGTGCCATTCGTGGTAGGTTGAATCAAGGAGCCCAAAACAGGTACCTGTTTTGTCAGAGGCAAAAGACTGTAATGGCCAAGGAATGCTGACCTTGGCATACCTACCTTACATTTGGGCTCTTATCAGATCTGTGGTTTCTGGAAGGTTATTTAATCTCTTTGTACTTCTGTATCCCTATTAGTACCATAATGTAACCACCTCATGGGGTGTTTGAAATGTTAAAGGAAATAATAACTGTAAGCGCTTAATAAATATTAGCTATTATTATTGATGGGGCACATAAGTTACCCCAACCAGCTTGCGGAGGTGAGCTAACCAGTGGCCAGTCTTTGCCTAAAGCACTAGTCAGGGTGGAGGGCAATGTGATATCATTATCACCTAAGTCACATAGAAGTTCTTCACTTCTCTTTACAAGTCCTTGACTTGACACGTTTTAAATGGTTATTTAGAAGCTTTGCATTTAGAAGCTACAAAGGTGAGTTTTCAATAATGACCGTTTAAAGATTCTCCTATCTGACAGTATTTATTGGTCTTTCAAAAGCAAAACACATACCTATTAGATAAACGGCATTTGATAAATGTTAATTGAATAACCTTTGAAAAACGAGACATTATCACTATCAAAATACGGCAATTCCTCCCCAGCTTCATCCATAATATTTCGAGGTACATTGAACAAAAGATTAGTTTTAGTATGGTACATAGAGGTTGTTCTAGAATGTTCATATAAAAGGCACTTTGGCATTGCATTCTAGTTGGAAGGACCCTCGTCTTAAAAGCTTCCCAGCACATCCTGTCTGGGCACCTGGCGTCAGGACGCTTCCGAGGAAAACCTTCGAAGCCATTTGGCTTATGCACTGTGGTAGCAACAGGGAATAAGAAGCAGAAACAAATATTTATTTTTTTGGAATTGGGGACATTTAGTACAGACTAAATCTGTTTATTTGCTCATTAGCCCCTACTCCAGTTCTCCATATCCCTTCCCACCTCCTTATTTCGTTGAAATAAACGACAAAAACACAGAAAAGAGAACTCGCTAACGTGTCTCTATAATCCCTATTATGCCTAGCACAGTGGTTTGTTTTTTTTTACATTTAACATGTGTTCAATCAATATTTGTTAGTTGATTAGTTTTCACTGAACCATCAATAATTCTCAGTTGTGTTTGCGATTTTACCCTTGCAAGACAAATTGTTTTAGAAATTCCAAGTGAATGAATTGGACCAGGTAATCTCTAAGAATTCTTTTACTGCTAATGCTCTATGATGATCAAATCTATCAAGAAGAAACCTTGGTGAAAAAAAAAAGCTCTGGAAAACCCTAAGGATTTATCACCCTTATATTGACACAGGAGGAATTCTAGTAGAATAAAATTCCATAGGTGAAAATGATATATAATTACTACTACAAAATCTGATAAATTAATGAACTGCCTTTGGTGTTACTGAATGTAACCCAATAGGTTCTTTAGCATGGAGTAGCTGAGGGTCTGAGGTTAATAGCACACGTTCTGTATTCCCATGCCTGGATTTGATTCCTGGCTCTGCTCCTTAGCAGCCACTTCACCTCTCTGTGCTGTAAAGCAATAATAATAGTAACTAACTTATAGGGTTGTTCTAAAGAGTAACTGAATGAACTACTATCCATAAAAAGCACTTAGAATGTAGTCTGTCACCTACTATACACATCCCCGTGGCCATTCTTCTTTTTCTTCTCATAGATACACATGGGAGCTGACTTGCAAGCCATCTTTCCATGCTTGGGGTCTAGAGCAGAAGGAATGCAGGGGGAAGTTCCTCCCAACCCCCAGCTCCACTCAGGATACATACGTGAAGCTTTGCTTGAAGTCTTTGAATTTAAAAGCAGCTAATTTTTTTTTCAATTCTGAATTATTAAGAGAAACTCTCCAAAAAACAAAAAAAAAACCCTCAAAAAACTAGTCTTCATGGAATTGATGTCAAAAGCCACATGAACACTATTTTACTGAAGAAGTATTTCAGCCATTTCCCAGGAAAGGTTTTAAAGCTAGCAATCTCTGCTTGAAAGTGCTGCGTTGATATCAAATGGTCATTAAAAGTCCCATGACAATTAACTAAGACTTCAAATTATTCATCTCCATCTCTTGGCAAGGGTTCAAATTTGAGATTAAATTCTCTGTAAGTGGCGAGGCATTCATAGTCCTCTCTGCCTGATGCTTTTAAGTAGTTTTGTTTCACTGGAGGAGTACCACTTTCAGGTGTTCGTAGATGAAGGGACACTTGTCACTCGCAGGCTTAGCGCTGAGTCAGTCACATTCAGAAAATGCACACGACCCATTGGTTTATGGTTTCTGATGCATTTTTTTCCCTGTAAGTTGTAAGTTGACAAAATTCCTTTGTCCTTTTTAAATCGCTTTAAAGTCTTCATTTTTCTATGTTTCTTTTTAGAAACTCCCCTGAGCACTTCTTTCTTAGAAGTTCTTTGAAAAAGGTTTTAAAATAATTCCAGAAGGGATAAAATCCAAAAGGCCTATATAGATACAAATGACGCTGAAGGCTGATGAGAGAATAAACTGGACTTTCCTGTGATAATAAGAAACCTGATAAGGTCTGAATGTATTTCTTACAACTTCTAAATTCTTTCAGAGAATCATAATGTTCCAAAGTAGTAACATAAACCAATTTTTAAAAAGCTAACTTCTCATGTACCATCCTAAAACCATATAAATGGGATCTTTATCAAATCTTTAAATGGGATCTCAACTGTAAAGTTTCTGCCTATTGTACTGCACCCAGATCCCTTTTCACGCAATTTCGATACAAATTCCCATGTACTGAAGACCAAGTCAAATATTTCGTGGTACTTCCAACTGGTGTTCCTCATTGCTTATCTTCTCTGAGCCTCTTCATACATTCGCTCTTTTTCTCATCATACCGTTGAGCCACGGGAAGGGCTGGCAGAGCGCGGCTCGGCTTTCGTTTTCTTTGCTTCCTTGTTCCAGGCAGCGCCGCTCTGAGGTCTGTCCCGCGTGGGCCGGCATTGACAGCGGAAAGGCGGATGCGGTCCACGGCCGCGCGCAGGGGGCGTGGCGTGGGGGCGGAGCCTGGGGGCGGAGCGGAACGTGCAGGGGCGGGGCTTGCTCGCGGAGCGCGGCAGGCGAGCGCGTCCCAGGTTGGCTGCTGCTGGCTGAGCCCGCGGCGACCGCGGCGGTAGCCGGAGCCGGATGCTCGCGGGCTCCGCGCTGCTCCAGCCGTTTTCCTCGCGGGTGCAGGGCCAACTCTCCCCCGCCGGACCGGGAGAGCTGGCAGCGCTCTGCTCGAGAACTCGTATCTCAGCCTTGGAGCTCCTCCGGAGAAAGCCAAGTGCCCCCAGGTGAGGCCGGTGTCCCAGAACGGCCCCGGAACGTCTGCGGCCAGATTGCACCTTTTGGGAACCGCGGACGCCGAGCGTTTTCCGGCGCTTGCAAAGCAGGGTGCGCGGGAACAGCGGGGTCCGCTACGTGGGAAGGGGCGACTAGGACACTGATGATGGATGCGCAGACCTGGCGCGCGGGCTGTTGCTGTCTCCTCTTTCTGGCTCTCGTTGGGTCTACTCGGAGCGAGGGCGTGCAGAGCTGCGAGGAAGTTCGGAAACTTTTCCAGTGGCGCCTGGTGGGAGCTGTCAAGGGGCTGCCGGATTCGCCGCGGGCAGGTGAGGCGAGGCCGGCGGGCGCTGGGCGGTGCGGGGGCGCGGGCCGGGCGCGTCCGGGGCGCGGACCCCGCGCTCCCCGGGCTCTCGGGGTGGCTCTTCGTGGGAGGATGCCCTTTCCGGCACTCGGGCCGGGCGAGGTGAATCGGGTGAGGCCTCGGGGGAAGCTCGGTGGGAATATCCCGCGCGCGGCGCGGCGGCGGGGACTCCCTGACGGCGCCTGCGGCGGAGCCGGGCTCTGGGCGTCTGCCGCCCGCGCCGGCTCCGTGGGCTCCGCTGGTGCGTTGCGAGAGGTCAGCAGAGCGGGGGCGGCGCGGCCTGACTGCGTTTCTGTGCCGAGTGGGAATTTCACTCCCGCCCCGCCGGGGGGCCTCGGTTCGCTGCTTTCTCGGGTGGACCAAGTTGGCTTGGTCGCTCCAAGTTTGCTACTAAAAATGCAAACCTGTGTCCTTCTCCTTTGCTGGAGAATGGGGCATTGACAAGGGCAACCGGCCTCCTCTTTCATTAGGACTCGGACCCCGTACACCCACATTGGCATGACTCTCCGTTGTCTGTGTGCCCTGGCACCAAGTCCTCCTTGAGGGAGACTCGCTATACCCGGTGTGTCTCTCAGACGACTGGGCAGTTTCGACGCCTCAAAGATGTGCCGGCAACAGGCGATCAAAACGGAATGTATCGGAAGCCACCACACCTGACTGAGACAAATTCCAGAGACTGGAGGGGAAAGAATCCCTTGAGCGGAGCCAGTGTAGATTCTGCTGCTTGTAAGGCTGTTTGCCTGCTCCCACCCCTGCCGCGCTGGTGGGATTTCCAGTGTACCTTTGGTCTGGAAGGTTAGGTCTTAGCCGCAATAGCAGGTGTCTGAAGCTGAGATCTTACTGGAGCAATGCACCCTGACCGTGAAGGCAAGACACGGACGAGCGCCGTGAGTTTACTGGTTGAATAAAGAATTTAGAGAGGTCGCCTGGTTCTAAAATACGTCCTCTGGCTGAGTTTTCAGGGTGAAGCGACTTGCTCTTAGCGCTATGGAACTGCAACTGTTTTGCTTGATTGCTTTGCTGGTTATGAACTCAGTTCTCCCCTCATCCTCTAAGGAAAATCTGGGCATTCGGGAACCCTACATCCATGTTAGTTTACAGGACCAGTCTTTACATTTGAAATGTTTCAAGTGTTGATTTGAATGCCTGTTCAGTACAAGGTGCTTTTTTAATATTGCTTGAAACGACATAGTTGATATTCTAAGTTTGGGGCAGTTCTTGCCGCAAACACTAGTACCCCGTTATAAACCTATTTTCAGTGCATTCTTTTTATTAAAACAAAACAAAACCCCTGAACCTCACGGACCGGTAGCTAACCCTGCTACGTTAGTGGGCCTTTGTTCCGAGGGGGCAGGGCCAAGGCATTGACCTTGTGAAACCCTCACCTGCAGTATTAGATTTTGTTCCCCCAATGCCGTAATTTTGGCTGGAATGTTCAGGAAATGTTGACAGCTCCCCGGTAAAGGCCTTGATTTCATTTCCCTCATCATATCTCAGTATTCCCGGTACCTGCTGAATGCAACACATTAATTAGGTGTTACATTCCTAGAACCTTGTGTGTATTTCATCTCTTTTGAAGAGGAACTTTCCAGAGTATCACTCACTGGCATACCTTTTTATGGGGGTGTGAGGGGAACCTGAAGCTGTGCCTTTTAGAGAAGTTGAAATGGTGTCTTTATTTGCACTTGATGCATATGACTCCCCCCCCTACCCCCCCCCCCCAAATAGAGCCAGGATGGCAAGCACCTTCTTTACTGAGCCTTCTGGATTCTTTCCCCATTGCTGGAACCTTTCTTCCTGTGTGGCTCAATGTGATGGAGGAAGCCTAGCGGTATAGACAGACACAGGGGCTGTGCAGGGTCACACGCTTGGGGACGCTTGGGGACGTCAGTGTTGCTGGGAGGGGGAAGAAGGGCTAAATTCCTTTCATATTTTCATTAAGAAAAAAGTATTATTTTGAATTAGAATCATCTTGACTAAAACCATTCTTGTCCCCAAATTGTTAGTCATTGTTTTAGTTGAATAGGTAAATGAAATATTAAACCATTTCTTTTGACACTGCTACATCTCCGCACTAGAACAAACTCATCCCCGACCTGAGTAAACCACACCTACTACGTGCTTCAGAACTGCTTTTCCTTGGTTTTGTGTTTGTGCATGATCTATAACATTCAGCGTGATTGAGTACAGTAGTTGGGCATCCGGTTTTCTAACGGCGTCCTCAACCTCAAGAGAGACCGATAGTGAATATAAGTAGTTATTTGCATGCAAGAATACAAATGTTAATATTCCATGTAATAAATGTATTTATTTGGCACATGGGCCTTCGGTGACTAAAGCTAATACATTTAAATTTGATACTCGCTTTTCTTGAGAGTTAATATTTTTAGTGCTTTCTTTATTTACTGCCCACAAGTGGTTAATTCCCAAGAAGTCTAGCCAAAATGCCATTTTTATAATAGAAGCAGGTAGAACAACTTTTTATAGTTTCTTCCTATATTTGCGACTTTTTCATCTTCTGAAAACTATGCTACCCAATTTGAAATTATTAAAATGGTGAGAACAGTCATTCAAGTCGTTTCTCAGATTCTCCTCACCTTTGTTCTTTACTCTGCTCCAATTCTTTTAAGCCTGTTGAGCTCCTAGGGATGTTGGATGAGATATGTAAAAATGGAGAGAAGGTGTAAATGTGATTACAATGACAGATTTCCTTGTGTTCTGATTTTATTTCCTAAGTAGTAGTCAAGGTGCCCTTTGCTCTTGTTTATTTTATTCAGAAAAAAAAAAACTTAGTGAAAGTGTCTTTTAAAGGTCCTTTTATTTTTATTTTATTTACTGGGGAGGAGGGATAATGCTTTCCCATTGAAATTCTCTTCACACATGCATTGTTCACACTTGCATTATTTGCCTTTTTTAAGAGGGTAATTCAGAAAGGAGAAGCTTATAAAAAATTCCCAGGTATTAGTAATTTATATACCAACTGGTTTTTGAAACGTGGATGTTCATTGTACAAGGAGTAGTTTGTGAAAGATTACTTTTTTTGGATAGTAAAAATAAACTTGATGTGGCAAAATGAAATTGTAATACTATGGGACACTTTAGTGTTATGTGGTTTTATTTTTTTAACTGCTTTCATTATGATTGAATCTTATTATTGTTTCAAGCACAGTGGTGATTCATTCTCACACCAAAGAGAAACAATCTACCCGGTAACCTTGGCGTTTGGAATTACAGACATTGGGTTTCAAAACTGGCATCTGCCATTTGTAGCCGCAGGGCTTAGGTTAATTGATTATCCTCTTTGAACCTCTGTTTTGTCATCTATAAGGTGGGAATCTTAGTTTCTTTTAATGTTTATTTATTTATTTATTTATTTATTGTGAGAGAGAGAGAGAGAGACAGCACGCAGGAGCGAGTAGGGTAGGGGCAGAGGGAGAGAATCACAAGTAAGCTCAGCACTGTCAGTGCAGAGCCCGACTGGGGGCTCGATTTTATTAACTATGAGATAATGACCTGAGCCAAAAATCACGAGTCTGACACAACTGACTGAGCCACCCAGGTGCCCTGGGAATCTTAGTTAAAGGGTTGTTGACTACATGAAAGTAAATAATGTGTGTGTGTCAAATAACACACATCCAGGCACATAGGAAGTGGTCATAAAATGTGTTGTTGCCACTACAGTGGTTTATTTAGTGTCTTGATTTTAACTAGTCTTTGCCTTTAGGGGTGAAATTTTAGTTTTAGATCTCTATGTATCAGAAGGTGTTTTTATATTAACTAGGTTTTTTTTTGGTCACAAATGATTGTGGGAAATACCTTTCTTTTATAAATAAGATTATTCAGCTATTTTATACGTCTGTTTATTTTTTAAGTTTATTTATTTGTTTTGAGAGACAGAGAGAGAGCGAGTGCATGCGGCAACGTGCATGTGTGCACATGCGACTGGGGGAGGGGCAGAGAGAGAGGGAGAGAGAATCCCAAGCAGCTGGGCTCCATCTGTGAGATCAGGACCTGAGCTGAAATCAGGAGTCAGACACTTAGTGCACTGAGCCGCCCAGGCACCCCAGGAAATATATTTCTATTCGAAATGGTATTTATTAGGTTATAGGGAATCTTTTGTTTCTTCTCATGAGCTAGTGGAAGATTTTATTAGGTTATGGTAAATATATATGTATATATATATTTATATTTCCATGAACTAATGGAGAGTCTAAGAAACAAAGCTGTTTACTGCTGGCCGCTGCACCCGCAGCGCAGTCTCCGCCCCGCTCGGTGGCCTCCGCCACCACTGCCACAGCCCTGCTGTCTGTACTCAGAGAGGTGAAGTAGTGCACAGAGGGTGGCTTAAGAACTTAAAGGATTAGATGGCTGGTGGCCATAGTCATTCAGGGATGGTAATCTGAAACGGACACTATTGATTCTCATGTGTTTAACTCTTTTTGCTACTTGAACAACATAGTTGTGTTGATTAAATCTCCAAAGCCATGGGAGGAGCCCAGGCTCTGATGTTGGGACAGATTGTGAATGTCGGGATTGCCCTGTGTTGAAGCCCATTTGCCAGACCCACCAGGAACCACCCTGTACTCACACAGACCGGGCTCATTTTGCTTGCTGCAGCAAGGACGAGCGCTCACCATAGGAATCGTGGGTGTCGTGGGTCAGGGGTAGTTGGCAGGGGGCTTCTTCTAACATTTGGGCTTGTGCTGGGTGATCTCAAGGACTGTGTCATGGAGCCGGCAATTCAGGAACTGGGTCTTTTGGTAACTTACTTAGGCGTTGGGAAGATTAAGGTGGGGGTAGTCGCCGTGATTGAAGAAGCAAGCAGCAGTCAGTCTTGTTGGTCAAAAGATGGGGACGTGTAGTCATTTGTGAGGCTGTAGAGTGTCCCCTGCTCCACCACAGGTGTCAAGTGGCCCTGTTTCATCGCTGTAGGCTGATTCTGTGCCTGTTGTCCTTGTTGGCTTGTAATCAGGAACCTAGTTCCAGTATTAGGGCGGCTTGTCGCTTTCCCCTCTGCAAAATCTAGCGTGTGCTTTGACGGCCATGAGAGTCATGGGTCTTGTGTTTCCAGGCCTTTAGTGAAGTGCAATGGCAGGACAGCGAGTCTGAGTTTCTGCTTGGAGGCCTCAGAGTTTGTGCAACGGCGGCCTGAATTGCACTCATCACACCCTCGTTCCTCTTACCAGCAAATAGAAATGTCATGTGTGTCCCCTCCCTCCCTCCCTCCCACAATTTAAGTTCCTTTCTGCCAAGTGTCCAACATCCTGCATTTGTATAATTGGCTTTGGGAGGGGTCCAGTTTGGAGAACTTAATAACATTTTATAATTATTCTATCTTTCTCCATCCACTTTCATCTTGTCAAGACTTTCTGGAATATGGATTTTTGTCTGTGTGTGTGTGTGTGTGTGTGTGTGTCTGTGATTTACTTTCTGTGTTTAATAAGAGCACCTTCTAAGTCTATAACATTTCTTTTGTTATTAACTGGTGTAACACCAATGGGAAAATTCCAACAAACAGATGCTTCTCCTAAACAGAAATGATGTATAAATCAGCAGCCTCTCAGTATAACTGTTGAAGAAACCATAAACCCATTTTGATAAAAATGGGGTCATGAAAGACTTTGGTCATATCCTCCATTGGAATAGATTGTCTGTGGATGTGGTATCTGACCTACTTGGTTAAGTAGCAGTAGCTTTACTTTTGGTAGAGAATAGTCATTTTCCACATCTACTTCTCTCTTATAAAAAGCTGACCTTCAACTAGAAGAAAAGACAATAGCAATTGTGTCCTCAATTCTTCCTCTTTTCAGCTTTAGAAATTTCAAATTTCACTAATGCACTGTTAAAAACATCCTAAATTGATTACTCATTCTTCTATGAATCACAATAAATAGGACAGGTTTTTTTTTTCTTTAAGTTTATTTATTTTGAGAGAGAGAGGGAGAGAGAGAGAGAGGGAGAGAGAAAGCATGTGAGCTCAGGGAGGGGCAGAAAGAGGGAGAGAGAAAAATCCCAAGAGGACTCTGCAGATAGTGGTTTGAACTCACAAACTGCAAGATGATGACCTGAGCTAAAATCAGGAGTTGAACACTTAAACCGACTGAGCCAACCAGGTGCCCCAATAGGATAGCTTTTAAAAAATGTTATTATAGTCTATCATTTTAAAAATTATTTATTTTATTTTAATTCCAGTGTAGTTAACACACAGTGTTGTATTAGGTTCAGATGTACAATCTAGCAATTCAACAATTCCGCATATTACTCAGTGTTCAACAAGATAGTGTTTGCTTAATCCCCATCACCTGTTTCACCCCTCCCCCCCCCCCACCTCCCCTTTGGTAACCATCAGTTTGTTCTCTAGTGTTAGGAGTCTGGATCTCCTGATTGGCTCAGTTGGTTGAGCATCTGACTCTTGATTTTGGCTCAGCTCATGATCCCAGGGGTGTGGGATCAAGCCCCATGTGGGGCTCTGGGCTGAGTATGGAGCTTGTCCAGTGTTTTCTCTCTCTCCCTGTGCTCCCTCCCCTCTTTCCTCTCCCTCTCCCTGTGCTCCCTCCCCTGTACCCTCTCCCTCTCCCTGTGCTCCCTCCCCTGTACCCTCTCCCTCTCCCTGTGCTCCCTCCCTGTACCTTCTCTCTCTCCCTGTGCTCCCTCCCCTGTACCCTCTCTCTCTCCCTCACTCTCTTAAAAAAAAAGTCTGCTTCTTGGTTTCTCTCTCTTTTTTTCCCTTTGCTCCTTTGTTTCTAAAATTCCATGTAAAAGGGAAATCACATGATATCTGTCTTTCTCTGACTGGCTTATTTCACTTAGCATTATACCCTCTAGCTCCATCCATGTTGTTGCAAACGGTAAGATTTTACTCATTTTTTTTGGCCGAATAATATGTTATTGTATGTGTATAAACGTACACACACACACACACATACACACACACTTATCCATTCACTTCTTGATGAACACTTAGGCTTCCATAGTTTGGCTCTTATAAATAGTGCTGTAATAAACATCGGGGTACGCATAGCCCTTTGAAGAGTATTTTTGTATTCTGTGGGTGAGTACCCAGTGGTGCGATGACTGGGTCATAGGACGGTTCTGGTTTTTATTTTTTGAGGAACCTCCACACTATCCTCCATCGAGGATTCCCACCAGGAATGCAGGAGGATTCCTTTATCTCAGCGTCTTTGCTTAATGGTTCTTTTTATTTAAAATTTTTTTTTTATTTTTTCAAAAGATTTTTAATATTTATGTTTGAGAGAGACAGACAGAATGTGAGCAGGGGAGGGGCAGAGAGAGAGAGAAGGAGACACAGAATCCAAAGCAGACTCCAGGCTCTGAGCCCGACATGGGGCTCGAACTCACAAATGGTGAGATCATGACCTGAGCTGAAGTCGGTTGCTTAACCAGCTGAGCCACCCAGGTGCCCCTTATTGTTTCTTTTTAAAATTATTTTAAAGACTTTAATTTTTTAATTTCAATGTTTTTAATGTTTGCTTTTGAGAGAGAGAGAGAGGGAGAGAGAGAGAGGAGAGGGAGAGGAGAGGGAGAGGAGAGGGAGAGAAAGAGACACAGGATCTGAAGCGGGCTGCAGGCTCTGAGCTGTCAACACAGAACCCAACATGGGGCTCAAACTCATGAACCATAAGGTCATGACTTGAGCCGAAGTTGGATGCTCACCGACTGAGCCACCCAGGTGCCCCATTTTTTTTTTTTTTATTGAACCATAATTGACACACGATAGCCTGTTAGTTTCAGATGTACGTCATAGTGGTTTGGTATTTTTGTGTATCATGAAATGATGCCCACAATAAGCCTAGTTACCATCTGTGACCATACAAAATTACTACAGCAGTATTAACTATATTCCCTATACTGTGCATTACATCCCCATGACTTATTTATTTTATAACTGAGAATCTTAATCCCTTTTATCTCTTTCGTCAATCCCCCAACCCCTCCCCACTCTTGTAACCAACAGTTTGTTTCCTCTATGAATGTGTCTGCTATCCGTTTGTTTGTTTTGTCTGTTCGTTTGTTTTGTTTTTAAAATTTCACATATACGTAAAATCCTTTAGTGTTGGTCTTTCTCTGTCTGACTTATTTCAATTAGCATAATCCCCTCTAGGTCTTTGATTAGTCATATCAAGTTCACATATGGCTGCTATGTAAGTTAAATGTGTAATGCACTTTTATAGAGAGAAATGAGATTTTCCACTTTCATGTTCTCTGGAAAATTCAAAATACTGATAAGTACATAGAAAGCAAAATTTGCCAACCAGCAGTAACCCCTGATAACCTTTGCATTACCTTTCTAAACACCGTCACCAGCCATCTGCTATGTATATAAATATTTTAAAGAGATTTTTGGAAATGTTTATTTTTTTTGAGAGAGAGTGCAGGGTGGAGGGCAGCAGAAAGAGAAAGGGACAGAGGATTCGAAGCAGGCTCCAGGATGACAGCAGTGAGCTCCATGTGGGGCTCAAACTCACGATCCTTGAGATCGCGACCTGAGCTCTACACTCAGCTGAGCCACCGAGGTGCCCCATTGTATAAATATTTTTTGAAAGAATGTAGAATTGCCTTATCTTTCTTAGTCATCATTGTAAGCACATCAGTGTTTCCCATGACTTAAACATCTTTCTAAATATGTATTTTTTTAGAGACAGTATAGTATTTCACTGTACCATAAATTGAATTTTCCCTTCTTGTAAATATAGGTTTCTGATATACACTACCATAAAGTCACATGGCTAAAGACATGAAAAGTAAATGTGACAAACTCGTCCCCCCTCATTTTTGTATATCATCTATATTCATTCTAATTAGGATCTTTCATTTTTGCACCACTGACATTGGCAGCTGGATAATTGTTTGTTGCATGGGGAGTTGGGGACAGTCCTCTGTTATATGGTGGGATGTTTAGAAGCTTCTCTGACCTTCACTTACTAGATTCCAGTATCAACATCCTCCCCCTCTCCCCACAAGTTGTGACACCCAAAAATGTTTCTAGATGTTGCCAAATGCCCTACGGAAAGGCAAAATCATCCTAGGTGAGAACCATTGGAGTAAACCGCGCCTATGGCTCCTTCACGTGTATACATTATATAGCCGGCCAGGTCTCTGCTAAAAAGGCAGCTCTTTGGAGAGGTTTTTCCTCAAGGTTCACTGAACTATGTTCCCCCAGTTACTGTAGGATCCCCTTTGTTTCACGGTGCCATATATTTCTTCTTAATTGTGTACTGTTGCCCTGCCACCACTAGATTGTGGGCATGATGAGAGTAGAGAACATGTCCCCAGGGCCAGGTTCATGGGCATCTGACCTTTGCAGTCACACAGGGTCCCAGTCTCAGAAGGGCCCCCCGCTTGGTTCAGTGTTCTGCTATTGCCATCTTGACATTTGAACAAAGTCTAATTTTGCAGGGGCCCTGTAGATGACGTAGCCAGTACTGTTGGGCACCTTCTTCACTGAAGAAGATCTGGTGCCTAGAACAGTTCTGGACATGGAATAGGAATTGAAGTAGTCATTGAATAATTCTCTACATCCTTTGAAACTCTCTGATTCTTTTTAAAGTTTATTTATTTGGGGGGCAGAGAGAGAGAGAGAATCCCAAGGAGGCAAGGAGGCTCCATGCTGTGAGCGCAGAGTTGGAATTGGGGCTCATGACCCCTGAGCTGAAATCAAAAGTCAGACGTTTACCTGACTGAGCCTCAGAGGTGCCTCGATCCCCTCTAATTCTTAAGTTAAACTCTAGAAGTCAGTCCACAGATGGATGGTCAACCCATCCAAGATTCTGCTATCCACATATAGTGATATTTATAATGTTTTCTGGTGTGTAAACGGGTTAAAGATTGGCCACTCTGTTTTTTATTTCTTCACATCAGATTGGAACCATTGGCCCAAGGTCCTCCAGTGCCAAACTCAAAGCTCTACATGTCCATTTGCTTTAAACAGAGCTCAGATAAGCATATTTTCAGTCCGTTAGAGCTTGCTGGTTTTGCATACTCCACAAAACTGCACCCAACACCTGCTGGCCACAGCTGAAATAAACTTGGGGATTGTGACAGACGCCAAGACACTGCTGCTTTTGGCGACTCTGACTCAGAGATGTGCCATTTGCTGCTGTGCTGTATGCGCAAGACCGTGAGCCCTTCTCCTGTTCCCCTGCGCTCCCGGGGGTTCCCGTGCCCTCTTCCTCTTTGGGCAGTGGCCCTGCTCCCCTGTCCCTGGAAGTCTCATACTGTGAGGGACATCCTTTTTTATGCAGTGTGTCAAAATGCCACTCAAATAAAGCTTAGTGTCTGTTGCTGTCATCTCGAGGTCCTGCCTTAGACTTAATCAGCCCTGAAATCCACAAGCCACCATGTATAGGTCAATACTAGTAAATTCTTTTTTTTTTTTAATTTTTATGTTTATTTTTGAGAGACCGAGAGCGACAGAGCAAGCAAGGGAGGGTCAGAGAGAGAGAGGGAGGCCTAGAATCCAAAGCAGACTCCAGGCTCTGAACCAGTTGTCAGCACAGAGCCCAACACGGGGCTCAAACCCACAACTGTGAGATCATGACCTGAACCCAAGCCGGACGCTTAACCGACTGAGCCACCCAGGTGCCCCAAGACTAGTAATTTCTAATAAGAGGGACTCAAAGCGGTGATACCAATTTTAAATAGATTCCTTTCCCTCTGCGGAACTATAGGCTCTTTGTGAGTGGGATCTGTGGTTGATATATCTTAATGTCCTGCGATTAGGCCAAAATTCATAAATAAATTTTGATTCGTAGAATTTATCTTCTATGTGTACTTACGTACCAGACTCAATTCATTGTGTTTACTTATGTTTTCTATGCTTGATGTTAGTAGAAGGGGAAATGGAGAAGGGAAAGTTTTTTAAAAAGTATACTGACCGGGGCTCAGTTGGTTGATTAAATTATTTTCGAGGAGTTAATATTTTATTATGTACCTCTGCCACAACTTCTGTAAAGCAACACAGCCCTTTTAAATATAAACTTAAAGGAGTTTTTATCTACAGTCTCCAACATTTTTGAAAACAGAGTAAATGAAGTGCCAAACGAATGTCTGGAAGAAAGTTTCCTCAGATGTCCTGCCAGGAGCAGAAGATTATTTAACATGTAAGGGATTAATTTACCCAGTTTTTATGTCATGTACACAGTGGCTGATCTGACTCGCAGCACTAACCCACCTGTTATCGGGAGAATGGAGAAAAAGAAAGGTGACGAAATAGAATTTGTATTTGACTCTGGATTGGTTGGTTTGTGTTTTATTTGATTTTTTTTCTTTCTTTTTTTCCTTGTTTCCCTTTCTTTGAGGAAATTAATAGTAAGGAACTAGAAAATGATTTCAGTTTTCCTATTCTCCAGCCTTCCGAACCCTTGTTCATTCCACCTTGGGAGTAAAGCACATCTCGCTTATCTGTGGAATTAGTCCTGAGCTGGGAAGATTACTCATTAAAAGATACCAGCTTGGGGTCCAGACTCCATGCAGACCAAGTAGAGAGGCTACAGCCTTTCAGAATAAGAAAACAAATAATTACTGCTAGCCACAAAACAATATGTGGTAGCAGATATAATCTGTCTCCAAAGTATTTCCAACAATTCTCATTTTAGAAATAACTAGTCTTTAGATCTCTTTCAGTATCTTAGAAAAAAATTTTATTTTCCGTATGAAGCTTAGTTGGTTATTTAGAATATGTCGCAAGAGGTATTAGGAAATTCTACCTAAATAGAAGGATTATTTATGTCATTGTTAATGAGACATGCATATTTCTTGTTTTATAAATTGTTTATTACTCTTATTAGGGTAATGGGTTTGAATTGCTAATTTTCTTTTCCTTCTGTGCTATGATAACCAAATTTATTTTAGCTTCTGTAAATCTATATAGGCAATATACTTAACTAATCTTTGCAGCTATCTTTTTAGAGCTCATACTCTTTTCTTTGTCTTACTGTTTCAAGGGACTTTAGTTCGTGATTTCTTCAGTATTCTTTTTGGTAGAGGGCAAAAACTGAGGAGTCCGACAGCAAGCACAGAATGTGCCTTCAGTTGATCAAAGGACTGTAAACATTATTTGTGGGTGTATGTCCTTGTTCATTACATATATATTCTTTAAATGGAAGATTGTCAATATTAAATTACCTGTTCAGATTTATTTACTTTTTGAACAACTCTTATTTAGTAAGGTTGTAGCAAATTACATTTGGCTCATTTTCTTTTGATCATTGAAAATGTCTGTGTTTAATGAGCTGAAACTGAAGTAGGTCAATAAAACGAAGAGATTAACAGTCTGTTCTCACCAGGCTTAGAATACATTTCACTCTGGGGGGAAGAGGCATTTTTAACAAA
Source organism: Helogale parvula (assembly GCA_004023845.1). NCBI lineage: Eukaryota > Metazoa > Chordata > Mammalia > Carnivora > Herpestidae > Helogale > Helogale parvula. The sequence goes on from PJEM01006195.1 coordinate 47,060, forward strand.
GTTTTTTTTTTTTTTTGATCAACTTAAAAGGTAAAGGAAATAGGAATAACATTGAAAGAGTGAAAAGGCTGAGGAATCCATGAGTCCTTCAGGGTCGTATTTGTCAGGTAAAAGGGATGAGGATACATTTTGTATAGTTAAGAGCTTTAGTTACAAAACAAAACTACATTTTACTTAAAAAATGTTTATTTTAAGAGAGAGAGGGGTGAGGGAGGGAATTTCAAGCAGGCTCTGCACCATCAGCACAGAGCCCACTATGGGGATCAATCTCTTGAACCGTGATATCATGACCTGAGCCAGAATTAAGGGTTGGATGCTTAACCACCTGAGCCACACAAGCACCCTTGCTTTTTACTTTTGTAAGTTTAGGCACACAAATAAGATTGAGGATATTAAATATTTAATATTCTCCCATATTTGGAGATGTTTTACATGGAAAACAAGGAAAAATAATAGGTATGAGAAAGCATTAACATGCTGGCATGCCATAAGCAGGAAAAAACAGGCATTTTAATTTATGATTTATCCATATTACTGTCATATATTTTAGTGAATAACAAGGGACTTCCAGTTTTGGAATAGCTTAGTCTTGACTCTATCCTTGTTAGCGATGGGACTGTTAGCAAACAACTCAACTTCTCAGAAAATGGTTTTCTTTCCCTTTCAGTGGGTTTTGAGGACCACATGGTATGGGGAAAAAATGAAACAACAGTACTATTCTTTACAAAATGCTACATAGTTAATTCTATTGCAAATGTTCTTTTTTGATACATTTAAATAATTCTTTATGCTGGATCAGGGAGCAGGGAAAGAAATCATATACCCTTCTTTATATAAGAAATTATATACCTTTTCCTTCATGCTAATGAGATACCAGACTGTCAAATATTTTTCTCCTCTCACTCACGCTCATAGTATTAATCCTGTATTCTTGGAGACATAGTCTGTGTTTTCCTTCCTTATTTTTGCTAATAAATTAAGTAATTTATTATTTATACTTTAATTCTATAGTGAAATCAAATTTGTTTATTCCTATTATATAGTTTAAGAGCTAAAGACTAGTCATTTAAATTAATTCAGTTAAGATCCAGAGGGAAGTACTTTTCCTGGAGGTATGCTAAGCGAATGTGGTGGGGAGGAGGCTAGTTTCTACCATATATAATTGACTTCAGCAGGTAAGTAGGAGTTCATTCTCTGCTGTGTTTTATCATGTTTTTGTATGTCGTGGTCCTGATGGGTGTTTGTGTGTCCCCGCGTTGGGGATAAGAACTTTCCTTCCATGTGAAAGACATAAAGGTACAATGTGCTGGATGTATCGGGTCCCTTCAGGTAGATACTCCACTCTGCTTTGCGACTGGATGGTGTCAGTGGGCATTCTTGTCTCTGGCAGTCACTGGGCAGCCATGGCCAGAGAAGATGCCAGGCAGGTGGGCTGTGGTGGTCTCACCTTGTGGAGTCACTGCAGATGGCCTGCATTCCTTTATCTAGGCACACAGCTCTTTTTAATTTTTTTATGTTTTTTATTTATTTTTGAGAGATAGAGAGAGACAGTATGAGCAGGGGAGGGTCAGAGAGAGAAGGAGACACAGGATCTGAAGCAGGCTCCAGGCTGTGAGCTAGTTGTCAGCACAGAGCCTGACGCGGGGCTCGAACCCACGAACCATGAGATCATGACCTAAGCCGAAGCCAGATGCTTAACCGACTGAGCCACCCAGGTGCCTCAGTTCTTTTTTTTTTAAACTTTATTTTGAGAGAGAAAGAGTGTGTGAGTGAGTAGGGGAGAGGCTCAGAGAGAGGGAGAGAGAGAATCTCAAGCAGCCTCTGGGCAGAGTCCATGTGGGGCTTGATCTCACAAACTGTGAGATCATGACCGGAACCAAAGTAAAAAATCAGACACTTAACCGACTGAGTCACCCAGGAGCCCCTCATTTTTATTTCTTGTGTTAAATCCCTTTCTGATTGTTCTTTGTCTTTCTTTACCAAAAAAACCCAAAAAAAACAAAACTATATCTGAATATATGACCAGTGTGCAATAAAAAAATAAACATCATAGTAAAATAAATGAGGTAAAACAAGCCCTATGGCATTCCATTTGTAATACACAGCCACAGAAAGGTTAGCGTCCTTAATCACAAATGAGCTCTTATAAATTGGTAACAAAGACACTGATATTCCCAGGGAAATGAAAAAAGAACATAAAGAGGAAATTCAAATGATATAAATGACTAATAAGGATATGGATGATGCTTGAGCTCAACATTAACAGAGGAAAACTAATTTCTTATGAATATCACATTGTCAAAGATTAAAAATAGTGGTATCTAATGTTCCTGTGATTGTAGGAAATAGAGTACTGTCCTCCACAAATACCTAGCAGGAAGACTGGTGAAGACTGGCTGTACATTCAGGGCGAATTCTGCAGTTATCACTCAAAATTTAAATTTTGGTTGCCCTTTGCCGAACAATTCCAGTTTATAGGAAAATATTCCAACAAACTAATTGGATATATATATGTGTGTGTGTGTGTGTGTGTGTGTGTGTGTGTGTGTGTGTGTGTGTTTATATTCATTGCACAGAAAAACTTGCAGGCAATGTAAATGTCTGTTATTATCTATTGAATGATAAATTACGGATAACCATGTGGACATTAAACCAGGAGAAGAAGACTATCCAACCAAATCAGGACAAATAAATGACTTAGAGCATTTATGAAAGGAAAAAGCAGGCTATAGCCTGACATGCTCCCACCCTCCAAAAAAAATGTATATATATTAGTATAATTTATGTATGAATGTACCCCAAAACAAAGTACACAAAGTGCCGGTAATAGTAGATAAACTTGAGTAAAATTAGGAGGAAAACAGAGGCACGGAGGTGTGGCCAGAGGGAATGCCAGGTATGTGCTCAGCTGGGGGCGGGGCAGGTTACAGGGGTGAAGGATTCAGAGACGATTCCCTACGTGCCTGCTGGCCCGTGACGGTGTCATGGGTACTGACAAAAGCCAAGAGGCTCACCGAGCAGCAAGTATGCAGCACGAGCGTGATGATGGTTACTCTGCTCCTCGGGAGGTTGGACATGGCCGCCCGCACAGGTGGCACCCCAGGGGAGGAACATGCCTCATGGAGGGCAAGTGGCCTCCCCACCTCTAGAGCAAGCAGAAACGATCCTGCTCTTTGTCCCCGGAGAAGACGGTCCCTCAAGGTTGCTTGCTTCAAACACAGCCCTAAGAAATGGCCCAAGTCCAGGGTAGTCGGGGCCGTGCACTCTTGGCAAACTCAGTAAAACCATACAGGACATCAGGGAAGGTGGATTACCTCTCCCAACAGGGGGAAGATGCAGGAGAGAGTGGAGATAAGGAGACTGAGCCTAGAAAAGCAGGCAGGAATTCTATCGCTGGGAAATTTAAATGCAACATGGGAGTTTCAGCTTTTGCTATAAGCACTGGGAAGATGGCCTCAGATATGTATAAATTGAACAGCTTTCCTAGGACCTTCTCTGTTTCCTTCACCCACCCAGCTCATCCTTATAATTAGTGCAAACACTGCCAATTCTATCAGGTGATCCTCTTCCCGGAGTTTTGTAACTTGCAAAAAAGTGAGTAGGGTCAGTTTCTTCCTTTGGAAGGAAGGTACACGGCGGTCGTATTTTCTGGTATCTGAAGAAGGCTACTGTGCAGCAGGAAAAAACCCTCCTAAAGCCATAAGGTAAGAGATCTGTAAACATTCTGGTCCTGATTTTCCTTTCTTTAGCCCATCTCCATCCCTACCCCTCCTTCGTAGTGTTCTGTGGGATGCCTCAATATGCTTCCAATGCATTCCAGTTTCAGTATATGACAGTTTCAGTTATGCTTCTTGAGTCTTGAATCTGGAAGCATGAACAAGTTTAGAAGGGCAGCATTCTCAGATGTATCTCTAGGAACACTCCCATGGAAGCAGCATGCAACATGGCTTCCAACAAAGACAAACCTGGAAACGAGACCAGTAGACTGTCACAGTAGTTAAGAGAGAAATGATATTCCATTTGCCCTCACAGACATGGCTGTGATTAGGTACTCTGATTCAGGGATGCCTTTAGAAATAATTCTTGGCTCTGAATTTAGTTTAGAGCACCTTGGGGATGATCCGTGAGGAACCATTTTACATATGGTCGTTCAAGATCAAAAACTGACCTTTCCAAATGGGGAGAAAGCCTATGATGCCAAAGAAGGAGGGCCCAGATCATGAAGGGTTTGATGGGCTGCAGGAGAGTCAGGATCAGTAGGATAAAGGACAGTGGGATTGCCTGTTTTCATTGCTGTCCTTGGACTCAAGCCCAGGAGCCCTGAAACATTATTATACAGAGAGAAGGTCAGGATGGAACCGGTGCGAGGGCTTCACCTCAGTAGTCCTGTGCATAATCACACACTTAACACAGGGCAAGTTAAAAATTCTGATTCATTAAAAAATATCTTTGTCAAGAATTCAAAAGACATAGAAATTTGTGAAGTTTATTTCTCCTGTATCTTCCCCCTGTTGCCTCTGTTTTCCCCAATGAAACTTTCTTTTTCTTTTCATACTTCTTACCTTCTCTTCCTTCAGTCTTGTCTGACCAGTCTTAGTTCAAGTTTGTTTTGCTGCTCATCAGTTTTGTGAACTTAGATAAATAATTTAACCACGATAAACCCCATTTCTTATTTATAGACTAGGAATATGTTTTATCTTGCATGGATTTTTGTTGTTGTTGGTAAGAAGACTAGAAACCACCTAGGTAAAATCTCCTCTGAGCCCCTCTCTTATCTTTCCAAGAACAGGAAATCATTTCTTCCCCTGTGCTCTCACAGAAATTAATACATACTTCTTTCATAGCACTTTGTCACATTAATTAAATTTTTTACAAATGTGTTTCCCCCTAGACTGAGCCCTGAAGGGACAAAACTACGTTCAGCTCTTCTCAGTATCCTTAATGACTACCATGGTGTCTTGTACGGAACAGGTGTTTAATCAATATTTGATGAATTCATTTGATTTATTAATCAAAATAAAGAACAGGAAATTACTGTGTAATTTAGCACAGGGGGAAGGAAGACTCCGTATCTACTAAATAGTCCTCTGAGAAGGGATGCTCAGAGCCCATTTATGCGACTGGGCTGCCCACTCCTATCCACAGCAGAGAAACGTATACATTTATCAGTCCTTGAGACGCTGTTTTTATGAGCTCTGCTTAAGTTGACCTTAAAGAGTGCAACTGGCAAACCCAACCTGTGTTCTGCTGCATATTATTTCTAGTAGCTGTCTAATTAGTGGTCTTAGCAAAAGTGCCTCACTAGCTTGGGAGAAATGCTGCATCCCAAGCATGGAGCTTGAAGAGGCATAATACATATTAGCAGACCAAAGCTCTGAGAAACACTACCCTTGAGAGTATCTGTTTATTTGGCTTTTAAGAAAACAAATTTATCATATTTGCATAGGGAAAAGGATTTTTTTTGACTTAGCTCACTTTTTATTATTCCCTTGGGACATTTTTTTAACTTAATACTTCTTAGAGAAGTCTTTCTTGAAAAAGTGGATGGAACAGATGGAGAAGACAGATTTGTTGGGGTGTCTGGGTGGCTCAGTCAGTTTGACGCCCGATTTTAGCTCAGGTCTTGATCTCACGGTTCATGAGTTTGAGCCCCGCAGTCGGGTTTTCTGCCGTCAGCCTGGAGGCTGCTTTGGATCCTCTGTCCTCCTCTGTCTGCCCCTCCCTTGATGGCATGCTCTCTCTTTGTCTCTCAAAATAAATAAACTTAAAAAAGAGAGATATGTCGGTCCCCAGTTTTTAAAGTAGCTTTCAGAGGCGAAGACACTCTGTAGGAAGGAAGGTGTGACAATGGGCAGGTCGGCACTGAGGCTGCTCTGGTGGGTCATGGTGGGAATGCACAATAGATGGTTGGCAGCACGGGCCCACATATCACTGGAAAGAGTGGCGCAGATGAAGATTTGGAGATCGTTAGGCACATAGGTGAATCTCCAGGAGTAGAAGATCACTCCGAGTCAGAACCGGGAGGCAGAACCCGGGGCGACACAAATAATTAAAAACAAGGACAAAGAAGCTAATCCAGCAGTGTTCTGGATGGCAAAGAAAGAGCACGGTTTTGAGAACTGGGGAGTAAATCATGTCAGATCCCACGAAGAGGTCAAGAGTGATCAGAAATGGATGGCTAGCTCTTGGATTTGGTAACTCGGAGTTCACCAGTTATCCAGATGTTTTCATTTACCCGAAAGGGCCGAGGTCAGACATGAGATTGCAGGATTGATGGGTGAATGAAGTGGAAATAATCAAAACAGACCACTCTTTCCAGAGGGTTACTTCACAGAGAGAAAAAGCTCGAGTGTAATTGGTCATTTTTGTGTGTATGTTTGTTTTACAGGGTGCATGCTTCATGAACATGTCTACTGGTTAAGAAAGTTGACTGACTAAGGCAGGGATTAGTGACATGGGCCTTGTTGGCTGTTAAGGACTTTGAACGTCACCCCCAAATTGATAGTAAGCCATGGGAAATTGTTCAGCCCAAGCAGCACGATTTGCATTATTAAAAAACCCTTCTTGTCTATAGGGTATCCACTGAAAACTTCTGGTCTAGGTGCGATGCAAGTGGAAGAAGGAAATTTAAAATTATTTAAGAGGTAGAGTCAATATGATTTTGATTTCTTTATTTCTTTTGCAACAGGAATCAATTACATTACTTCCCTAAAGTTGTACATCCAGCTGAAATCAGTCCAGAAAGACAAGAAGACCATATTGACCTTGAATTCATGGCTGTTTGAATAACCTTAATTATACTGCGTGTTGTGTGTGGCTATTCATATGACATATGCTTCGTACTGCATCGCTAATGTATTCTTATGCTGTAGGGCCTTCTAACAGAGTGAGTTATACAACTCCTAGAGGAGCTAATAATTGGAAGCAGAGAGGTCATGCCATTCAGTGTCTTAATTGTTTTCTGTTACCTATAGATTTCTATCTTACGTATTTTTATCATTACTCTTCCAATACTAGTTTAAATCAATGCACACAGGTCCATATATATGGTCTGAAAATAAGAGTAGGAAAAACAATATGAATCCAAATATAGAAATGATATGAAAAATAAGAGTAGGAAAAATAACGTGAAATCCGGTGTAAGGTTAAGACATGACATACATACATTTTAACAAGACGAGACATCAACACCTGTGAGCTGGCTGAACATTTTGACCCTGACTTTCCTATTAGCCATATTAATGAATGATACAATTAGTTACATAGCTTAGAGCAGTTATTAGAGAGAAGGAACAAGTAATGGGTAAGATGTTTTCCACAGGTCCTCCTAGAATAGATTATGCAATGATATAAATAATTTAGGCCAGTAGGCAAGATGTTTTTAACTGAAGAGAAGACCTGTGTGGAATATTTGGACTCTGGTCTTCCTGGCCAGGGAGAGACCGTACAGGGGAGACTCTTGCCTTTAATAATCAGTATAATAGTATCTGACAATAATGTGTTAGATTGAAATTAAGATATTATTAGAATAGAAGAAATGATCAGTTCACATTTTTAAAGATGTTAAATAGATTTTCCTGGAGATCATTATCTATGGAATGATTTTTTTTTTTTAGAGAGAGAGTGCAAATGGAAAGGGGCAGAGAGGGAGAGAGACAGAGAGATGGGGGGAGAGAGAATCTTAAGCAGGATCCACATGCGCATGGAGCCCTATGTGTGGCTGGATGCCATGACCCTGGGCTCCTGACCTGAACTGAAATCAAGAGTCAGATGCGCAATTGACTGAGCCACCCAAAGGCCCCAGTTCTGGGATGATTTTAACAAGATATAGCATGCCAGTCTGGGTGCTTCTGTAAACAAACCTGACATTTATGAATTTATGGAGCATGACCCACAAGAATGTGCCACTGTCCGCTAATGTGATTATAAGATCTTCTTGGGACAAGAAGGACATTTTTCAGTGCGGCTGATGGCAGGAATAGATAATACAGCAGAGTGGGTGAGGACTCGCAGAATACCATTTTTTCTAGAGGACCAGGTATTTAGTTACCCCGGCTGGCCATGACTGACACCCCAAGGTTTAGGAGATGCTGGACTTACTGTGGGGGCTGCAATCTGGTAAGCACTGGGTAGAAGAAATTTGCTGGGAATGGACTAAACACTAGGGACATGCTTTCGTTACTGGAATTTAAGTATGAGAGTAAATCCGGACAAGGAAAGACATCAGAAATGTTGAACTGATGCCGAATGAATTTTAGGGACTTAATTGAACCCTTGACTATGATTCAGTTGATATTAGAATCTGGAGCACGATGGAGGCTGTGGGTGGAAATAGGGCATCTCAGTTGAATCAAGAACATTTAAATAGACGACCACATTTAAAATGAAGTGTTTATTTTTCATTTGAATGGGATGTTCCATTATCATGGCTATGTGAGAGGAGAAGAGCAAATGTCACTTATGATAGCCTGCTGTACACCAGGTACTTGCTAGGATTTTTAATCCATTATTTGGTTAATTTTAATGTATCTGGGTACAGTAGGGCTCTTCCCTGAGAAATGTAACCAATTTTCAAAATACCATTTACCTACTTTCTTTCTCTGGATTTCAGTGTTTGGGTTAGTATCATTTTAGATATGGAATCTATTCTCCATAATTTACCCATTTCCTTGGTGAAATCAGTTTGTTCATCTGCTACGTTATTTAATCACTAGAAAGAACTTCCTGTTCCTCACTTTTATTCTGTGTATCTTCAAGAAATTCAGAAGGTTTTTTTTTGTTAATAGTAAATTTTAGGTAGTTCTGAAGGAACAAATGCTTATTTGCACATAAAGCTTTTTTTTTAAATATTTAAAAAAATTTTAAATATTGATTTATTTATGAGAGACAGAGAGAGACAACTCAAGCTGGGGAGGGTCAGAGAGAGAGGGAGACAGAGAATTTGAAGCAGGCTCAAACCCACGAACTGTGAGATCATGACTTGAGCCGAAGCTGGACGCTCAACCGACTGAGCCACCCAGGCGCCTCACATAAAGCTTTTAAAGCACATTTTTCATGTGCTTGATTGAATTTGAGCTTGTTTTAGAAACAATTCTTATCTATAGTATATTCGGTAGTCACCTAGTTTATGAGCATCTATTTTAATCTAAATAAGTTTAGTTACTCTTCAAGCAGTAGACTAATGCAGAATGACCAGTGTTTTTTTTTTTTTCTTTCATTCTTTCTTTTCTTGTTTGTCTTAGACAAACATTAATTAGTAGCTGGAGGTACTTGTCCTCAAGAAGCTGACAGTTTAGAAGGAAGAAGACATGGAATAACATTATGATAAAATATTTTACGTCCTACAGTAGTGAAGTGAACAGGGTTGAAGAGAGGTGAGAGCAGGGACTGGCTCATCCTACTAGGGACCTTCAGAGAAATATGAGTTGGATATTAGAAGATGAGAAGGCTCTTAGTAGAAAGAAGAGAGGAGGAGAGGGGTCAAGGGCATCCTAGCCCTTGGTGTAGGGCTAGCCCATCCTAGCAGAAATGGTGTCAAGGCATGGTACTGATGGAAGAAGAACATTATGTGTTCAGAGGATTCCAGGTAGTTCAGTGTGACTGGTGTGGATGGTGTGAGATGAGGCAAAGTGGGGCTCAGTGGCTCCCCCATTGTGGCATGCGAATCAGAACTCGGAGTGTCTGTTGGCACTTTGCCTTCTTCTCGGCAATGATCTGATTGGGCAGATCTATAGCCACTTTCCCTCTTTTATTTTTTTCTCTCCTGAGAAACACTGTTTTGAAGATCAGGGACACATGGAGGAATTACAAACTGGGATGGGGCAATAGTACTTTGTCAGATTGTTCACCCTGGCAGCAATACAGAGGACGATATGAAACAGTGCGAGGTTAAAGGACTACATTCTTTAGGGAACAGGCTAGAATGCTGCAACATGGATCACTGTGCATATAAAAAGTGAAGACTTTATTATTACTATTATTATCATCATTTACATAACTTTCTGTAGTTGAACAGTCCCGGACTGCAGCGTGTCTCTGACATATTATTACACAGTGGCTCCTAAGGTTCTTCTAGGAATTGTCGTTGGGAAGGTGAAGGACAGTGGAGACAAGAGAAGTCTCGCATAACTGTTTTTAAAGAGATTCTCTGACATTATATTTTTAAAATATTTTTAATGTTTATTTATTTTTAAGAGAGAGAAAGAGATAGAGAGAGACAGAGCATGAGAAGGAGAGGGGCAAAGAGAGAGGGAGACACAGAATCTGAAGCAGGCTTCAGGCTCTGAGCAGTCAGCACAAAGCCCGACATGGGGCTCAAAGTCACAAACCATGAGATCGTGACCTGAGCCGAAGTTGGATGCTTCATCGACTGAGCCATCCAGGCGCCCCTGATATTGTATTTATATACCTTCAGCCTGAATGTAGTCACCTCAGGCCCAAGAGTAGCCATGCTGATGGTCAAGTGTGTCCTTGGGAAGACCGATCAGGTTTCAGGCCTTGAAAGTTTACACAGTGCTTCAAATTGGATGGTCAATTTCAATGTCATATCTACTGGGCACATGATCTGGGCTTGAGCACATCCTGACGGACCCTGTAGACGTCTCCCTACATTGGGGCCCAACTGGAGGCTCAGGACAGGGACACTCCTGCCTGAATTGAAGAGTAGTACTATCCATAAGGAGGTAGCTGGGAGAAAGCCAGATCATGAAATGAAAAGAAATAAGATATAAAAGGAAATAATGAAATGAGTGGGGAACCTAACACTAGGGAAAGTGTGATGGTTGATTTTAGGTATCAATTTAACTGGACCTCAGGATGTGCAGATAGCTGATTAAATATCATTTGTGGGTATGTCTGTGATGATGTTTCCAGAAGAGATTAGCATCTGAATTGATGGACCAGAGCAAAACAGGTGCCTGTCCCACTCTCCCCCCAACCCTAGCAAGTGTGGGTGAGCATCATTCAACCCATTACGGACCCTAATAGAACAAAGACTAGTGGAGGGAGTTCAGATTCTCTCTCTGCCTGACTGCACGAGAGTTCTTGGGCTGGGACTTAGCACCATTGATACTCCTGGTTCCCAGGCCTTTGGACTCTGACTGCAATCTATACCGCCAGCTTTCCTAGCTCTCCACCTTGCGGACAGCAGACTGTGGGATTGCTCAACCTCCATATCCCATGCATCAGCCTGTATTGCTGTGTAACAAAGTACCCCAAATGTCAGTGGTATAAAACAACCATTGTGTGGATGGATTCTGTGAGTCAGGGATTTAAGCAGAGAATGGCACGTTTCTGCATGTTATCTGGGACTTTCTCAGGGGACACTTGAAAGAAAGCTGGGGGTGCCTCAGTGGCTGGGGACTGGAGTCATCTGCAGGTGACCTCATTCACATGTCTGGTGGTTAGGCTAGTTGAATGTTGAGACTTCAGCTGGGCATTGCTTGGAAGTATCTACACATGCGCATGCTGTGTGATCCCTACAAGTGGGGTGGTTTGAGGGTCTTCACAGCATGCCGACTGGGTTCTAAGAGCAAGTGTTTTGGGAGATAGGACATGGAAACTGCCAGTTTCTTAAGTTCTGCACCTAGAAACCAGCACAGATTCACTGGTTATATTACTATATATATATATAATACATATCAGACAAATATATCTATATCTATATCACACAGATATATCTGTGATTGTCAGACAATCATAGAATCCAGTTTCAAGCAGCAGGGACATAAGATCCCACTTCTTAATGGGAAGAGTATTAGAGAATTTTGGAACCATGTTTTAAAATAGCCAGAGAGATACATAGAAACACCCGGACCTCAGCTTCTCTGCATAATAAAAATGGAGGAAATATTTTGGTTTGTTGAAAGATTATAAAGAAGGAAGACTAAGTTGGAAGAACCACACAGCAGGGTGGCTGAGAGATACAGGGATACAAATGTCTAATATGACAGATTAGGTTGTTGTACTTCTGCTCTGAAAACCTCCCAAGTCTTTAGTACATTCTCTTGCACAGATACAAATGCTTTCTCTGTCTCTGTGTATGTGTGTATGAATGTGGTGATGAGGAGCTAGGGAGACGAAGGAGAAGGAATTGATGGGATTGGGTTACTATGGTTTGGCGCAGGAGAGGGAGAGAGAAAGGGCCAGCCTCAGGAGGTGAAATGTAGGCCACGGCAAGAGTGCCCTAGAAGCAGCATCTCAGTCAGTCACCCCGGAACCTGGGTATTCCGGAACATGTGGACGTCTGAATGTAAGATGCGGGTGTGAACTAACTTGTGGATCTTAAGAGGAGAGGATGACATCAGTGAGCACGGGGGAGAAGTTGGAATTGTCAGGTAGGAAAAGTCTCAAAGGAGAAAGTTTTACAGAGGAGATCAGAGGAGAAACTGACACCCCAGTGGGGAGCAAGGAGGCTGTACCCCCCTTCTGTGCTGACAGAGTCTGACAGTAAACTTCTTGGATGTGATAGGGTTGTAGGGGAGAGTGCCCACGGGGGAAAACCAGATTCTCGTGGAGGTAGGAGGATGCTGGGTGCTTTTGGAGAAGGAGAATGGATACAGGAGACAACCTGGGGGGTGCAGTGAAGGGGTCCAGAAGACAGGGTGAGGGTTGCACTGCTTGTCAGAGGAGCGGAGCCATGTGGGGGTGAAATTACCAGACAGAACACCAGCAGGGATTATAGTTTAAGAAGTGACCAAGAAGGGGAGCCTGCGTGGCTCAGTCAGTTAAGCATCTGACTCTTGATTTCGGCTCAGGTCGTGATCTCACGGTTCGTGGGATGGAGCCCGCATCTGGGTCTGCAGTGACAGCACAGAGCCTTCTCTCTCCTGCTCTCCTACTGCACCTCCCCTGCGCTTTCTCTTCCTCTTACACTATGCATCCCCTGCTCACGCTCACTCTCTCACTCTCTCTCTCTCTCAAAAAATAAACACTAAAAAATAAAAAAAAGGAAAAAATAAGTGACCAAGAAAAGCTAGGAGGTGAGGCAGAGAAGTTTTTGGTCCAGTAGCAGAACATTGGGTGGTAGGTGTAGCCCAGACTCCAGCTGTGGCCTGGAGTCGGGTTCCCCAGGTGTGTCGGGGGTGGGCTGGGGTGGGCTGGGCACTAAGCAGGCCTCAGTGCTCCGTGATTGGGTCAGGGCTCTACAGCACTGCAGCCTGCTCAGCCGGTGGTCGTCTCTCCTGGAACCCTGGGGGTGGTTTGGTGTGTCTGCTTTCAACTCTTAAAATTAAGCGATTCTGAGCATTTGGAATTTTAGCAGAACCTGTGTCATGGCTTTTTAGTGCTTTTATGTGACAGCTGGGCTTTAGTTGTTATAAATAGATTTCCTTACTCTACAGGTCCTTCTCCAAGAATACAAGAGCAAGCTCTTTCTTGAGCTTCAGAACATGCCACTCTATTATTCTACACATCTTATTCAACAAGTCAGGGGCAAACTCGAGCCCTAGGACCGAATCTGGCCATTCGTGTTCATCTGTGCCTTGTCTCTGGGGCAGAGGCGAATCGTTACAACAGAGACTGTCTTCAGCCTTAAAGTTGAACATATAAATGTACTATCTGGCACTTTACAGAAACAGTTTATTCACCTTTCTCTAAACAGTTTCTTGTGTCCTCCTTTCCACTTGAGAAACACACGCAGGTTCTCTGTGTAATTATGTGTCTTGTATTAGCTGGTACACAGTCCATGGAGCATCTCCTTGTAGAATTGGCCTCCTTTCCTGTTGACTCCAAAAATCTAACCAGCCCCATGCATGTCCTGATTATTTTGCTTTCCTAAGAAGATATTGGTAGATACCCTGAGTTCTCACATTCTTCTACCATCCAACTGCTTTAGAATTCCCAATATAAGACAGAAAATGAAATGAAGTGAGCTGCACATCTCAAGTCTTCAGGTTTTACCATTTTGTGGGAGTCAATGATATGACATGACAAGTAAGCCCGTATTTCAGTACTAATAAGCATCTCCCTGACAGAGTGGAAACTCTAGCCCTGATTGTTTTTTCCCAATCCCCAGTAAGTATTAGCAAAAGACCCCAAGACATGCTTTTTGTATCTGCTAATTAGTTTGGACTTCAGCAGTGCTATAGGAATTGGCCCGCCCATGTGAAATGAGAAGTCAATTGCTCCTATAGTCATTTGCCATTTTTTGGTCACTATTGTCCAGAACTGTACCCTAGTTTGTGTGTGTGTATGTGTGTGTGTGTGTGTGTGAGAGAGAGAGAAACCAGGGTTGACCCAGTCTTGAACTTCTGATTATCTTAAACTGATCAATGTAATTCGTGTTTGGCCACAGTGATTATTCAGATATGGACTCTTAACCCAGCAAGAGTCAATAAATGTGAAGTTTGCTTGGACTTTTGAGAGATAGAGGCGTATTCTTATATGAGGACTACCTGAAGTTATATATTTTCTTCTCCTGAGTGGTGGGGACTGAATGACAGCAGCCAGTTTTTTATTTGAGGCTAAAGTGTTTGGGAGTGTTCCCTATGGGGAAACTGAGGATGGAGCAAACCTCTGGGGGACAGAGTGGAGAGACAGAGAGGAAGCAAGTCTTCTGTGAAATTCTTTAAGCGGCCATGTTAAAGTTGCCTAAAATTATATTTAATTTAGACTTTTAGCATTTTGCACCAAATAAATTGTGCAAATTGTGTGTCAGCACAGAGCCTGACACAGGGCTCAAACTCATGAGCTGTGAGATCATGACCTGAACCGAAGTCGGATGCTTAATCAACTGAGCCACCCAGGTGCCCCTGACACAGTTCCCTTTAATGTTTGTGTTAAAAAAACATGGTGGCAGTGTGAATTCCCATAGCAGAGTAGGTGAGATGGCAAGTGATAGAGTTCATTTCATTATTTATTTTTAAAGTTTATTTATTTGTTTTAATTTTTTAAAATATTTATTGGGGTGCCTGGGTGACTCTGAGACGGAGCATGAGCAGGGGAGGGGCAGAGAGAGAGGGAGACACAGAATCTGAAGCAGGCTTGGGGTCTCAGCTGTTGTTAGCACAGAGTCTGATGAGGGGCTCAAACTCACAAGCTGTGTGATCATGACCTGAGCTGAAGTCGGACGCTTAACCAACTGAGCCACCCAGTTGCCTCTAAAGTTTATTTTTGAGAGAGAGAGAGAGAGAGAGCATGTGAACATGATTGAGTAGGGGAGGGGCAGAGAATGGGAGAGAGAATCCCAAGCAGGCTCTGTGCTGACAGAGGGGCTCGAACCCATGAACTGCGAGATCATGACCTAAGCTGAAATCAGGAGTTGGATGCTTAACCAAGTGGGCCACTTACTCACCCCTACAGTTTATTTTTAATGCATTATTTATTTCTAGGCATACAAAGAAGCCCTGGTGAATGGGTTGGGAGGGTTTTGAGTGTCAGTTACCATTCTGTATCCAAAACCACTCTGCCTGTTCACCCACAATGCCTAAGTTTGGCTTCTGTCACTAGCAACTATTCCATGGTAATGTAGTCAGTGTTCCTGATATCTTTCTATTCAACTTATTCATCAAACCATTCATTCCTGCTACCCCCTTTATTAGACTATTAGTGTAGGCACTTTGGTTGCAAGAAGCACAGACTAATTTGGTCTTAAAAACCTAATTTATTATAAACCTTTAGATGTAGCTCCCGAAACCCCAAATGATAGGAAAGATTTGGGCCCCAGGAAAGGACTGAAGCAGGAAGTAGAGAGAGCTCTGATAGGCCTTCTTCACTACTCTGCATGTTCTGCCCTTTTGTCTCCATGGTGAGAGAGAATGGGCCCTTCACTCTAACATTGTATATAAACCAGCTCTGTTCCCAAACAGACTAGACTTTTTCTGTGTTCCAATTCTACATTTTGAGATGAAACAATCTAGTTGGCTCTGTTTGAGTCACACACTCACATTCAGATCAAAAGACTCTAATCAGATGTGATAGCCTATGACACACTCATGCTCTCTGGGGCCTCCCTGTGGAGGTATTGATGGAGCAGGTCTCAGAGGAAAGAGAGGCTATTTCGAGGTGGACCGATCCCACAGGAATCGTACCCTGAGAAGTCATTTTGACCTGAGCTATGTTTACGAATGAGAATTTCTTCTTCCCAGTTCCTAACCCCACCACGTCCGTCAGTGGTTGCAAATAGAGAAGTAATGCTTACTTTCTTGGGCCAGGCGGTTCTGAATCTCAGCTCCCGCCTGGCGCGGAGGGGCTCTGATGCGTGGGGCTGGCTTCCTTGAGAGAAATAGTGTAGATAGTCTTTTTAGGTGAGCTGGTGAAAGAGCACGAGAATAATTTGGGGGCTCTTTTAAAACCGATAAGGCTGCAACTCATTTTTTTTTTTACACGCAAGTAGCAGGCTGTGTGTATATGTTAATAATACCCAGGCCTTCTGTCTCCTGAGCTGGCTAGCGTGCTGCAGAATGTTGACTTCTAATTCATGACCCAAGTGTGAGAAAGCCGTCTGTTTAGCATACCTTTCGCTGCTTTATAGACATAGAATATATACATCCATATTAGAAATGCGTGTTATTGGTTATAAAAGCAAAGATTGAAGGGTGTGATTTTGCGGAAATGTTGATAAACTGTGGCTAGAAACACAACTCTGAGCATATTATCTGTTGAAGGATCAATGAGGCCATTTATATACATGAGAGACAGCATTACTCTTCTACCTGTGAATATTGTGTTGACCCTATTTGTCTAAATTTGTAGATTGCCAGTGTTATTTATTTTTTTATTGAATTTAGAAACAAAAGAAAAACATCATAATAGCCAAAATACTTCATACTCTTCTGAAAAAAATTTTGTTTTTGTATATAAATGAATAATATCAGTATATACCTTTATAGGACAATGCCCATATTCCGTAAAAGTGGACGAATCTATAAATTCCAGTGATGCATTATGAGGAATATTTGTAAAAAGGTACAATAATCACAAGTGCTATTTTAAAAGGTTTATCGAACCAGTGCTTAATGCCCTCAGTGATATGCCTATCCTGGATCTATACTTAAAACTATCTCATTAATTTTAAGCCATGAAAGTGCCTTCTTAGGCTTCTTACAAAATATTTATGTTCCAGTCAGGAGAAAAGGGAAAAGACTAATGCTTTATCGAAGATCTTTTGTTCCAGACGCTGTACGAGCTGACTGCAACACCCTGGGACACAAGGCAAGGATGGTCCTTATCCTGTTGGGACCTGAAGTCTCAGGAGAAATACATAAATAAAATATAATCAATTAAATGTACAAAAGCAAATGTTCAGGTAAACACCAGGGAGCAGGCCAACACCAGGGGACTGTTGGCACTTTAGTCCTTGACGGGAAATGCACAGTAAAACTGGTAAACAAGTTTTAGCACAACAGCTTTCAGTGCATTGAAATGACCTGGTCATTGTTTCTTATCATGAACAGGATCCCAAATGCAATGTGATTGCTCCTGTAGTCACTATCTAATTAGAGTCAAGAACACAACCAAAATGGTAGCCCAGATGATTACAGATCTTAGGAAAATTCACATTTTCTGGAATGTGGACACTTCCCCCAACAGACCTGTCCCTTCCTGGAAGCAGGATGCAGTGCCAGCTTTTTCATTCCCCCCTCCCCACCTTTTGTCCGTCTACCTCACTGGCAGCTCCTTCTCTTTGAGAGTTCTTTTGAAAAGCTTCTTTATCGCTAAACCTTTGTCTTCCCAGTGCTTCTCACTCAGAGACCATTGATTTTGCCCAAGGGGGACTTTTAGCAATGTCTGGGGACACCACTGGGAGGAGACTCCTGACACCCAGTGGGTAGAATTCGGGAATGCTCCTAAATATCCTACCGCACACAGGGCAGCTCTCCCACAAAGAAAACAAGGCAAAACAAAAGAACCCCCCAAAGCAAAAAAAAAAAAATCCCCAACCCCCTCCCCCCATTATCTGGGCTAAGGATGAGAAACCTTCTAAAGTTAATAAATGAAACTTTTCCCTTAGTTGGTCTCATTGAAACCCTCATTATTTAGTACCATTTTGTGTTTCAAACTCCCAAACTCACAGTTTCAGTCTGGATCACTTGCCGGGGCTCCTTGCAAACCTGCCCACCCTGTGCGTTCTCCGTTTCTGTGACCCATACCACAGATGAATCCAGGCCCAAATCTAAGGCTTATCTTTAATTCTGTTTCTTTCTCACCTGTCAGATCCCAAGGCATCCAAGTTATCTTCCACCTTCAGTGTATGTCTAATCCAACCGCTTCGCCTTACTTCTACCCAATCTTAACTCTCATTTGCAATACAGAAACACTGATGGTCAAAATAGCAGTTAGGTGCACTTGTAAGAACAAAACAAATTATGATCCCCCCCACCTCCTTTCTTCATCGTGAAAATCCCTCCTAAGTGTGATCTACAAGGCCTTGTGTGAGCCTACCTCATTTCCTATTTTTCTCCCCTTTGTTCACATACAAGGCTTCTTTCTTTTTCTTTTTATATTTTGGCTTTCAGTAGTTTGACTACAAAGGGCGTAGGCATGATTTTCTGTGTATTTATTTTGCTTGGGGTTCAGTGAGCTTTTAAAATCTGTTAATTTGTGGTTCTTAACCAATTTGGGAAATTTAAAGTTATTATTTCATGGGGCATTTTATCTCTTTCTGCCTTCTGGGTCTCTAATCTTATATCCTAGATTATCTGATACTCTTCCACAACTCTCTGAGGTACTATTTATGTCTGTCTGTCTGTCTGTCTACATGTATTTTCGAGTTTTATCTCTTCTTCAGATTGGATACTTTCTATTGGTCTCCTCATGTTCCCCTCTGTCATCTCTATTTAGCTATCAAGCCCATCCAGTGAAATTTTTATTTCATATGTTGTATTTTTCAGTTACAGAATTTCCATTTTGTTCTTCTTTGTAGTTTCTTTTTCTCTCCTGATTTCTTATTCTATAATTTTCAGAGCACATGTTCCTTTTACTTCATTGAACAGAGTTGTAATAGCTCTTGAGAAGCCCTTCCCTGTTTATTCTAACATCTGGATCATCTCATGTTGCTCTGAATTATTGTCTTATCTCTTCACAGTGGATCACATTATACGGACTCTTCATATGTCCGGTTATTTTAGATTGTCCCCTGGACACTGTGTTATGCTATTGGTATCTCTGGATTCTTTTATATTCCTCCAAAGAGTGTTAATAGCTTTGTCTTCAGAGGAAATTACTCTGGTTGGACTCGAACTGTCAACTGTCAATTATATCTCTTGGGCAGTGACTGCAATTTTAATTTAGTTCTTTTTTTTTCAGCTTGCCCATAGCTGGCCTACTTACAGCCCGCCCTGGCCGTGGGAGGTGTTGTGTCGGGGTGAGCCTGAGATTTGGGTGGAGTGTACACACAGCACTTGGAGTTCCCTCTCTCTGGCCCCTTCCTTCCTGGTATTTCTCCCTCACTTTCTACAAACTACGATTGCCTCGAAATGTATCATCTAGTGCTTCCTTCCTAAAAAGACTGCGTTTGTTTTTAATTGGTAATTAGTCACTTTATAGATGGGCTGCCCTCAAACTAAAAGCCACAGAAATAGGAAACTAACCCTATGGCATTTCCCTTCTTCTTCATATTGACTCCCTTTCAGAATCTTTCTTCTTTTATTCACTCTCTGGAGCTTTCAGGTCATTGGTGGTTGTATTTTGTCCAGAGTTAATGGCAGTTCTCCGTTGGTAGCACTGCAACACTACAAGTTGAATCCTTCTTATTGTTTCTTGGACATAAAAGTTATTACCACAGAGCAGGAAACTGGAGCAGGCACTAAATGGGTGTTATTTGACCCTCCATTTAATACCAAGTCCTCTTGAAGTTCTGGAATAAAGCATAAGAGAGAGTGGCAGGCCTGCGTCACCCTGCGCACTGTTACTGCTACTGTATTGGCCGGATCTCTCTCAGCAGGTGACAGACGAGGCTGTGGTAATCCAGGCTTCACTCCGAGCTGGTACCGGACTGTGGCATCTGCAAGCCCTGCGCCCCTACCTCATTAAATTCAGGTCCAGCAGAAGAGAGAGAGCTTTGCTTTCCTGGAGGCCTCAGCAAATATCTTTTTGCATTTCTCCCTTGTGACTGGCTGTCTATTTCTGAACCAATCACTGTGCTGATGGGATAGGATGCTATGTTTTAACCTGTCTAGACCTATCATTATAGATGTGTGGATATGTGTGTGTATGTACGAGTCTCATTTGGAAAGCATCGATGTGAGTGAGCAAGAGGTAGAACTGAGAAAAAGATTCTAGAAGCGGGAACAAATGTTCAGCAGATCCAATGCCATTGTCATGATTCTTGCTGGATTCACGGACTTAAGTATTTTTCATTCTAGCTGGGTGAAGGAATACATTTGGCTCAGTCAAAACCCTATCACCATATAACATTTTACAAACTCCTGTCACTTTTAGAATTTACGGCAAGAAGACAATCTCAGGAAAGGTAGGAGGAGCAAGTTTACCGGTACAATCCTCTGACCCTCAGTTCCAGGGTCCTGTTTTTGGGTGGTGAGCATTTGATATTTTATGACATAACATCCACTCTGGTGATCCTGAAATATATCTTGATCTCAGTGTCTTGGTACCAAGGGCTCTCTTCTATGTCAGTCATCAATAAAGCTGGTTTGTGCTACAAGTATAAAAATCCTGTAAGTTGAATAGGGGAGAGTAAATGCTTGAAACAAAAAGAGAACGTATATAATCAACAAGCAGTTCTGTTTTAAAACTTTTTTCTTATTATAAAATACAGCACAGATCTAGGAAACCCTTGGATTTAAGCATATTTGATTAATTGCAACTCATTACAATTATTATTATTGAAGTTTAGATTGTTCTGTGTTTAACCAGTAGAAACCTTTTGAAATTGCTGCTGTGTTAGGCTAAGTTGTGTCCTCCCAGCCCCCCTCCTCAAATTCATAAATCGAAGCCATAGCACCAATATGGCTCTATTTAGAGGTACGGCCTTTAAGGAAGGAAAATTAAATAAGTTCATGAAGATGAGTCCTAATCCAATATGACTTATGTCCTTCTAAGAAGAGAGAAAGATACTAGGGGTACACATACACAAAGAGAAGGTCACCCAAGGACATAGGGAGAAGGTGGCTATGTGCGAGACAAGGAGATACTTAGCTTGCTGGCAACTTGATCTTGGACTTCCAGTCTCCAAAACCGTGAGAAAATAAATTTCTGTTGTTTAACTGACCAGTCTGTTATGTTTTATGACAGGCCTAGCACGTTAACCTAGCTCCTGAATCCTTCTGACGAGAGCCCGCTGATTATTTGGTAGCTTCTTCGCTATCTGGTAGACAAGATGCTTTGGCTAGTTTCTCATCTTGGTTTTTTGCCCGCTCTAGACCTAGGATAAGGCATTTCTTTAAGAAGCACTGATTTATTTTTGTGAAAAGTGGCATTTCCAGATGATAATCTGGGCACAAGGGATGCCCTTAGCCACCCAGTTGGTCATTGTTTCTAGGCTTTTTCAGGGAAGCTAGGAAATATGTACTTTCAGAGGGAAATTTTTTCATGATTTCATGTTGATACTTCAATTCAAATTCAAGATTACAGAACTTTACTTTGCTTCTTCCGTATGTCTCCACACTAAAAAAAAAAAATCTCAATTTTGAAAACACAGGGTAGAATTAGGCAATAGAATTTGAATAGTCCCTAATTATTTGTTTTATCCCATATTCTACCCTCAACAGTTGTAGCATAACATAAAATGTAGTTTTTAGTGTTTTTCCTGTTTTCTTCTTTAGGGGCTGATATTACCGGCATATTTGTTGTTACTGTCTTTCAAATCTTTCCATTCTTTTTGATTTTTCAAAATTTCTTATTTTTCATTTTCTTTCCTGTAGGGCATTACTTTTGTGTGACTGGCTCCTGTGTTCCTTCTGGTTTAGTCTTCATTTCAGAACTTCTTCTTTCATCTTTTGTTCTCTCCTGACTATGGTCATCTCATCTCAGAGGTTTTCTGATTCTGACCTATGTTTTTTTTTTCATGTTTTCTTTCAGTATCTTTTATCTTTTGTTTTTCTTTTTAGGCGTGTACCTTTCTACCATGCGTTCTTGGTCTGTGGCCATATTATTCTGATCCTTACTCTCTTTTATCATAATAACTCTGTGTGAGATTTGACTGCAGTATTTTTTGTTGTTCGTTCTATAGGAAGTGAGTATTTTTTTCCTGGACATCTAGGTTGAGGCAGGCTTCAGAAAAGCTTTTCTAACTTTACAGAACTTCTCCTGTTTCTGTAGCATTTAAAACTATGGGTGCTTCTTTTCTTTTCTGAAATTCCTTGGCTTTAATTCTCTTCTCACACTGATACAGACCCGCTTTTTGGATCCTTGTTCTGTTGAATTTTGATTCCACTTCCAGAAGCTTCTCTTTGTGGAGTTCTATACTGGAAAAGAGCCTGTTTGATCTGTTTTGAGAGTTCACAGCTTCCGACTGCTCCTGATCACTCACCCCCCTCTGTTGTAGCTCGTTTGCACACACCCCATAGTCGAGAGGGCAAAAGCCTCCCTGTTTCCTCTGCTGTTCTCAAATTGGCCCACTGTACTTTCCAGCAAATTACGTTGGTTGGACAATGAGTCTTGTCCTCATTCCTTCAGACGTTATCCCGCCGCTTCCCTCTTCTCCCTGCTGCCCGGACTCTGTTCCTGGGAAGATCTGTGCCTCTTGCTGGTTTCCACACCCTCCCCCATCCTGTTTATACTTTGAAGTTGTGGGAATACGCTATCATCTAGTTTTGTTATATTTCTTGGATTTATTTTGTAGTTGTTCCATCTGGTTCATGTGGGGATTTGGAGATAGTGGAAACTATGCCTTCAGGGCTGCCATCTTTCCAGAATGCCTCCCAATGCTCCTATTTTAATACACTGGAAAAAACCATCCAGAAGCAGGGAGATGGCTCTAACAGTTTCTCATGCTAGAAAACAGAAAGGAAGACATAGCCCCCAGTCCTGCTGCTTCTGGGTGAGAGATCAGGAAAAGCCCCCGGAATGTTGGTTGAACATCCTTTCTGCAAGGAGCCGGCTGTTTTATTTTTAATTTCATTTGCTTTTAGTAATTTAATTCTTGCAGAGCTTGAGTTTGCCATTCAGAAACATGACTATTGCTCTGAGCCTTGATTGTGTTCTCTTGCTGTTTCATAGCATCCTCAGTTATGCCGTGTTCTCTGAAGCCAGGCTTTGAAATGTTCTAAAAATGCGTCTTGTTACCTACCTGGTGTCTGCTTGGGTTCCGTCTGGCTTTGCTTTCTTCCTATGTTCGTTCTGTTCACGTTGGGAGAACAGTAGCCTCCCCTGTTGGGCATTTGTATCAACATGCAGCTTATTATGACTTTTCTGCTTATACTGTGAGCAAAATGTAAGGTGTGGCCCCTTCCCTGAGGGTCTTCGGTTTGTCTTGTCTGTCTTTTGGGCTGATACAAGAAGCATGGAACTAGTTTCTTGTAGACTCTTTCCCCCTCCACCGCCACCCCAACTCTGGATACTGTTGAAAATGTTGTGCTGATTGAACATAACGAGATCTTTGAATTATAGTCCTGCTTTGTGTTGGGGTTTAGTGTTACGTGGTTGTCAGGATCATCCACCAAGACTCTGAATGGAAGTTTGGATTGATCAGTGCACATCCTCATCAACATGAGGAATGTGTTTGCTTTTAACTGTTCTACATTGCTTGTCCATGCTTACTCAGAGCTGTGAGACGGGAGGTGGTCTCTCTCCCATGTTACGTTTAGGAAGACAGTCAGGGTCATTTGTAGTTCCTTTCTTTAAAAAAATTTTTTTTTGAATGTTTTATTTATTTTTGAGACAGAGAGATTCAGAGCATGAGCGGGGAGGGGCAGAGAGAGAGGGAGAGACAGAATCTGAAGCAGGCTCCAGGCTCTGAGCTGTCAGCACACAGGGCTCGAACCCATGAACCTGATGTCATGACCTGAGCCGAAGTCGGAGGCTTAACTGACGGAGCCACCCAGGCGCCCCTGTAGTTCCTTTCTAACTGTACTTTCCACCATTTAAAATTGGGTGAAAACACAGATGGCAGCTTTATAACTTCATATTTTAGACTATTTTTTAGTACTCATTTATTCTGAGAGAGAGCGTGTGAGAACGTGAGCAGGGGAGGGGTAGAAGAGAGAGAAAGAGAGAGAATCCAAAGACATGGATGTGGCTGGGTGTGGCGCTCAATCTCACAACCCTGAGATCATGACCTGAGCTGTTAACAAGAGTCGGACCCTTAATTGACTGAGCCACGTAGGCGCCCCAAGCCTATTTTGTTTTTGAATAAAACTCCTTGGATGGTTCCTGACCTAAAACTTAATTTCTAGTAATTGACCAAACAGATGACTGGTTTCAGGAAGAAGAATAAAAAATGGCCAGTTATGTCTATAGACAAACCCTTTATAGATTTAAGGCTAGAGCTTTCCTCTCAGTAGAGTGACGGTGAAGAAGATAGTTTGGGAATCACTCTGCCTGTTTTCGCTCACCAGCTCCGCCATCAGGTGGCACATGGGTATGTGACGTCGTGCAATTTTCAAAGCCTCTTCAAGTTTCCATTTCCTCATATGTAATTTGTGGTAGTAATGGTCCCTACATCACAAGGTTCATGTGAGGATTAAGTGAGATAGTGTTCATTCACAGTACATCCTCAACTATTGGTTTGGTGAATAAAAATGGAGTGTCTATGATTTTTTCGGCACTGTTCTGGTCAACTGGGATAGAACAACGAGCAAGAATTCCGTCACGTGGAGCTTTGCAGTTAGATGAGGGAGCTAATTCATTAGTCATCACATGTAGGAACATGATGCTGCACCATGACACGTGCAGTGGAGAAGAACGGGGCACGTCAGGAGCACGTAATAAAGGCAAGAGCTGTCTGGGAGGCTAAGGAAGGTTCCTGTGGGAAGTTCACATGTAAAGAAAAATAGATGGCAGTGAATTAGGAGGAGGCGTGTGTTTTCCATATGTGTGGGTGAGCACGTGTAGGATGAGACCATCCCGATCAGAGAACCGAGCATGGAGGCCCTGAGGCAAGGGGCCTCTCGGTGAGCACCCAGAGCTGGAACAGGCCAGTGTGTGAAGTGAAGGTGCGATGGGCGGTGTTGCTTGAGATGAGGCTGGAGTGAGAGGGAGGAAGGAGTGGCCACAAGTTGGTCACGTGCTTTCATAAGCTCCGTGTAGGAACGTGGTCTAGCAAAGGACGTTAGTATTTGAATTCTGGAGAGACATTTGCAGAGATCTGTTACCAGTGTTGTTATTGTTGTTACTGT
Source organism: Helogale parvula (assembly GCA_004023845.1). Classification (NCBI taxonomy): domain Eukaryota; kingdom Metazoa; phylum Chordata; class Mammalia; order Carnivora; family Herpestidae; genus Helogale; species Helogale parvula. The sequence continues at coordinate 72,295 of PJEM01006195.1, forward strand.
TTTTATTCGCTAGCAGCCCTTCCCATACTAAACATGTTTATATACTGTGATGTTTATTTATTAGCTCTTTCTTCCAATCCCTATTATTCTTCTCTGAGCTCTTAATTCCCCAATCCTCCCGTTTAGGAATAAAGCTGAGAAGATAGCTTTGTTTTCTTTCAATCAGTTATGAAGTAGAGCTTGCTTTTGTATACTTGTTGGCAAGATAAATGAAAAACAGTTGCCAAAATATTATCTACTGTGACACCCATCAATATTTTATGCTTCTTCGCCTTTGCAAAATGCTCAAATGCTGTCGTTTGTTATCTGTCTAATGTAAACAAACTAAAGCCATAAGTATTAGAAATGTTGGCGTCTGGTGTTGGCTGATTTCACATGTTTTGATCTTACCCAGAACCAGTTTTGGAAATGTGAGGCCTGAGGCCTACTCTGCGTGAAAAAGGAGGGCTCTGACAGTGTCTGTATATGCGCGCTCGTGTGCACACTGGGTATTTTATGTTTGCTGACGGGGAGTTGGTCGCTGAAGAGCTAACACGCGTGCCGTGAAACTTCCCCGACACCAGTAAGGCCACAACTTTTTTTCCTACCCTCAAATAAGGAAATAATATATTTTTTAGGCCATGAAAAGAAAACTCTCCTGAGCTTTACATAAAACCTGGCAAGCCTTGGGGTGCTCTAGGCCACGATGGCCCATCAGTGTTCTCCTCCATAGGCCCCTTTAGCTCTTGTTTCCTAGCACGTCTGCTATGTGTAGAGGTGCTTCCCCTTTATGTTACGTACTTTGCCTATTATGGTGCAGGTAAACTTGGCTATAAAAGTACTTTTTTTTGGTATTTGCATATTATTCTGGTATAAAATGAGGTTTTAGCTTATCTGGGATAAGAGTTGTTAATTCTAGGGGCGCCTGGGTGGCTCAGTCGGTTAAGCCATCGACTTCGGCTCAGGTCATGATCTCACGTTTATGGGTTTGAGCCCCGCATTGGGCTCTGTGCTGACAGCTCAGAGCCTAGAGCCTGGCGCCTGCTTCCGATTCTGTGTCTCCCTCTCTCTCTGCCCCTCCCCCTCTCATGCTCTGTCTCTGTATCAAAAATAAAGAAAACATAAAAAAAAATAAAAAAAGAGTTGTTAATTCTATTAGCATTTTTTCTAACTACAACTATTACATATGTATGATAACTTCACATTCCTTGCAATCTGCATCTTCCTAGAAGTTTTCGGAATATGGTTGTAAAACGAAGTGTACTTTTACTGGTAGGAATTGTCTCTAAGCTAGTAAGCTAGGAAAAGTAGAATGTTGGATGGTGGGTTTGGCCCATGGAGGATCTCAGTCCCCAACTGTATTGTTATTGCTGATAATTGCTTCTTCCACAAGAAGCACCAGTGTAATGCTGAGCTGAGAAATCAGGTGAAGGCTTTCCACCTTTATTTGATGTACAGACTTTGATTTTATTTCCTCAGGAACAATAAGTGTTTTAGCCCATATGCTTCTTTTTTTAATGTATATTTTTAGTGTTTATTTTTGAGACACCGAGAACAAGCTGGGGAGGGGCAAAGCGAGAGAGACAGAGAAGTCAAACCTATGAACTGGGTTCAGAACCACAGACTGGGAGATCATGACCTGAGCCCAAGTCAGATGCTTAATCAATTGAGCCACCTAGGCACCTCTAGCCCGTCCACTTCTGATAAACATATTTAGATCAAATACTTTTGGCTGAATTAACAAAATAAGCAAAAATAAACGTTTCCTGACTTAGCCCTCTACTTACATGTAATAGTTAATTTATTTCTGTTTTATAATCTTTGTGTCAGTTAATAGTAATTAATTGAATGAGCATACTTAATATTCGACCAAAATGTTAATAAAATATTTGAGCAAAGAGGTAATGGTTTACAATATTTTGTTTCATGGTTGGCTTCATGGACAATGCATAGTTGTTGTTTTATTTTTTAATAGCAACTGCTCTAGTAAATCAGTTTCTCACATAGAACATGAGCCCCTTATGATCAGTAATGCCTGACACGTAACATGTACTGGCTATCAAATGAACAGGTAATTATTCTGAAAAATATTGTATCTGTTCCAGGACCTGATCTACAGGTTTGCACGTCCAAAAAACCTACCTGTTGCACCAGGAAGATGGAGGAGAGATACCAGACTGCAGCTCGCCAAGATATGCAGGAAGTCCTTCAGTCATCCAGCTCCACATTAAAGTTTCTAATATCGCGAAACGCCGCTGCTTTTCAAGGTACATGTATCTTGATTTCTGAAACTAAGGAGAGGCCTGGTCATGCAGTTTCCCTATTACCATTAGCCTGGTAAACTTGGCTAGGTTTACTTTTCTTTGCATACTATCATTCTGGAATAAAACAAAGTTTTAACTTCTTTTCACCCTCAGGAAAGGGTCATTATTTCCGAGGTTGCCTCGGACATAAATACTGAGTTGGACTAGGAAAACTGTTCTGTTAGTGAAATGGTACTTGGGAATATGTGCCCTTCGAGGGTCCTTCCAGGTCCCCCAGTATTCTGACCTATGATTTTACTGTAGTGTGAATGGACATAATTATTAGATTTCAGTATTCTATAACATAAAGTCTCATTGCTTTTAACTGGGTAATTATAGATTTATTGTTAAAAATATGATTTGATGAAATATTTGTCCAATTCTCCCCCCTGGCTACCTCATGTGGTTTTCTTAAGAACACCAGTGTGATATGTCAAAGTGCAGAGAAGTCTGATAAACAGTAAAATAGGAAATGTTAATTGGATGTTTAAGGATCAGCTAAGACCAGAACTCAACCTTAATTCAAACAGTATGTTCAGAAATAAAATTAATGGGTTATAAAATTACAAGGCACATTGGAAAATAGATGATCTCTTCCTTATTTTAGTCATCATCTCTATAAAATTCCTTATTAGTACAACAAAATAGCTTAATTTATTTTTTCTTTTATAAAGCATTGCTTTTCTGTATATGATTAGAACGAAAATATCTAGATTACACTACTTTTCAAACAAATTTATTGCTTTTGTGCAAAGCAAAATATGACTACTGTTAGTATTCCTTTCCCTTTAAGATATTAATGTCAATCTATTTAAATAATTTGTGCTTTGTTTACATGCATCACTAAATCACAAAGCTGATTAATTTTTAAAACTATGTTCATTAAGTAAAATAAATACTATAAATCAGGATAAAATTTAAGTCGAGTTAAAATGTAGTTCATGATGAAGTGATGATTTTCTTGTGGAAACCGATATGTCAGATTTTAAGATGTTGTTGCTTTAGTGAGTTATTAGATGTCTTAGAAAACAACTTTATGTCTGTATGGGATTTATTCATATGAAATTGTTGGAGGGAAACATGGTGATATGCTTTGTAAGCAAAGATTTCTGATTAGAACTGGCCGAACCAGAAGACTATAACCACACACACATGTAATGGTTTTTTCCTCATGAAAATAACAACTTGCACAATATGGACAATACATTCTAGAGATAAAGGAGCAGTTGAATAAACCAGTCTCACCGGAACAGGGATGAGGGGTGAGATGGAGAGTCATATGCTTGAAAAGGTGAGCTGGACTCACACGGAAGGAGATTTAGAGCATTAACTTGAGTTTGAGTCATTAAAGATTTTTGAACAGGAAAGTTTCATAATGATTTATCATCTTTAATGTCAAAACTAAATCCCTTCAAGTAAGAATTTATGGCTGAAGAAGATCATGTCCAATGAAACTGTTTTGAATAGCAAAGTTAAAGTTAGAAGTGAAAGTGCTATTGTTGCTAACATATTGGCACTCAGTGAATGTTGAACATTTTCTTCTGCCTTCAAAGACATTTTACCAAACCTTTTACACATTGTTGGATAAATTGATCAAGATAGAATACATCATGGAGTGCCTGGCTGGCTCAGTTGGTAGAGCAAGCAACTCTTGCTCTCAGGGCTGTGACTTCAAGCCTCATGTTGGGTGTGGAGCCTACTTTAAAAAAAAAGATAGAGCATCTTAAGGTCAAACGATTGGGAAAATAAAAAACCTGAATTATTTTAAGATGGGTTCAGGCCGCTGAAAAATTTTGACGATGTTGCTAAAAGTTTGGTGACAGCTAAGAAGTAGAGATACGTGGGAACATCTCTATCTACCAGTGTCAGGTAATTTTATCTACATTGAAAAATTTTCTGCTTAATAAATTGTGTTATATTCAATAGGTTGAGTTTTGCTGGGGAGGGGGAGAGCTGGAGACACAGAACCTGAAGCAGGCTCCAGGCTCTGGGCTGTCAGCACAGAGCCCCATGTGGGGCTCAAACTTACGAACTGTGAGATCATGACCTGTACTGAAGTAGGGTACTTAATGGACTGAGCCACCCAAGAGCCCCTGAGTTTTGCTGTTTACTTACATATTAATTTCATAATAATGAAAATGGTAGGAGCTTTCTTAAATATAACTTGTTATAAGTGGTTTTCTCCCTTTGTGGAATATCAAGTCTTACTTAAGAATCATGAGAAGGCAAGACAAATTTAGAAGAAATTTGCTTAAAGGCTAACTTTGCTGGAATACATTCTCTTATAAGAAGAATAACTGCTTTTAATTTAATAAATAGAGTAAGTAGCTTTAGGCTTATGTCCATAAAAACAAGCTTAAATATATGCTAAAAGGAATTTGAGAAATCACATTTACTGTACCACATTCGAGCAAGCGACTTTATCAGTAAGTAAAATGCCTACTGTCTAGTTTCTGTGCCATCAGAATATCTGAAAGCAATTCAAAGTCTTTATTTTTCTAAGAAGAAAGAAGCCAACACACTTTATTGGAAAAACTGGCTCCTTCAGAGAAAATTAATGGGGAAATCAATTCACTTCTCAAATAATGTGAGTAGATGCTATGTTTTTGATATTTTGATTTTTAAATATTTTATTTAAGCCTTCTATTCCAGCAGTGTTAACTTGTTTTTTAAGTGGTATTCTGGGTATAAAGACTGTAGTATGGTCCCTTTTCTCATAGCTTTCATAGAATCCCATGGAAGCCTGTGTTTGAAGCAGCCCTTTGGATGTGGCTGATGGCAACGATCCCGTGGGTGTCTGGACGTAGGGGGCACCCACATTACCGTGAGATGAAGGAGCTTTTAAGAGGAGGGGGAAACAGTGCTGGCAACTGGTGCCGGCAAACAAGGCTATCCTGCACACAGTCCACATTCAGATCTGCAATTATGCACCGGAAGCTACCTACCGGGGCAGGTGGAAGCCGCCTCCTTGGACAACTCTTCTGTTTTCTTTAATGGAACTTATTTGTGTTCGTTTCAGTCAGATTTCCTTAAAATAAGCAAATGATAATCTCATTTTGGAAGGATCCATAATTATGACCTGGGGTTTCACTATATCCTAAATGTAATCATTCATACTGAATGGAGCATTGTATAAGCTAAAGAGAACGGGCTGATATCTCTGTAAGTAAGTGGTGCCGTGTGCAGAGAGGAATGCTGGCTCTGTGACAGTGCCCACAGCAACTGCTCTTTATTTTCAAGGGCTTAATAATACTCACGAACGAAGCAGAACAGCCTGACATAATGCAAAAGAGCTTTTATTTCCCCTTCTGCTCTTTTACAGTGAGTGTGGGATTGCTGGCTTTAAAAATATTTTGGAAGTACTCTTTGTAATGTTTTATTTGTTTACACAGTAAAGCATGATGTGACTCATGAAGAAACAGAGGAAGTTGACAGAGCATATGTCACGTACTGTAAAAGAGCAGCGCTTATCCAGCTTTCACATTGGTAGTGTTTACATCTCCATTCACCTAAGCTGATGTAGTTTAGTTTTTTAAATGTCAAACTAAACAAATTTCCCAGCATCACTTTCAAAAATTAAAAGGAAGGGGAAAAAAATGAAAGGAAGGAATAGTTGAGAGATGGCCACTGGAAACGTGTGTCGAAACGGGAAGATAACGTTACAAAGCTGTGTTTTTTCTCTGAGATGCACCTTTCCCTATTTGTCTTATCTTCTAGTTGCTCGTGTATTTCTAAAATATATGGTAGATATAAAGTCTTTATTCTGGAAGTTTCCGGTTTTATATATGGCATTTAAAAAAGTGTACATTATTACAGAAGACTGAGTGATAAATGATAGTTAGGACAGGAAAGTTTTAGCATTTTTATATATGATTTCATTATCTTGGCTGATTTTCATTTCTTGATTGTAAGTATTCAAAAGACTGGCAGGCTTGTCCTTATGTGTTGAAATATTAGATTTAGGAATTGAATAAAAAATACATTCCTATTTTTAATGAAATATAGGAATATGTTCAAAATTAAATATCTTATTTTAAAAAGTAGTTGGATTAAGAATGATAATATAATTAACGGATTTTCCTCCTTTATACTAACAGGTATTAGCTACTGTAAAATGTATAGTGTGTGTATAGCTACTGTGAAACTAATGTAAAGTCAATGTGATATAATGTAAAGATATATATATGTCTTTATATGACTATATATAGCCAAAGGCACAAGTATGTACAGTCAATATTTGAATATTTTAATGTATAGGAGAGTCAATGGATTTAAATAAATATTAAGCATGAGATACATTAATCTTATTTTATTCACTTCAGCTATGCTTCACAAAGGTGGAGGATGTTTAAAATTATTCCGTGGAAGAGCACTGTGTGGAAGGATAAAGAAATAATACCGTTTTTAACACTGAGAGTTGCCTGGTCAAAAGTTCAGGTGTAAGACCACAGGTAGTCTTAGGCTGGCAGTGTTGCAGGGGGTTGTTTTTCTCAATCTCTAGCAGCTAGTAAATGTAATGACCTGAACTGCGTGAATAAATGAATTAATGAACAGCACTTAGCAAGAAGATGGCTCCGAAGTAAAACTGACCGAACCCCTCCCTTACTCCTTTCTTTCTTTAATGGATTCCTCTCTTGATTTGCTGTAGCAGTGGAGCACCTACTAAGTGCCAACACTGTTGGGTGTGGGGTTCTCGGTGTCCGAACCTTTTATTGATTCCTTTAGACTTCTAATATGCCAACATCTGTCTGTTGCGTTTATGAACTAGAAAGGGGCATGTTATATGTCGCTGTCGGTGGCATTCTGAATGTGATTGCACTGATTTTCATCTTCAGTTTGAGGCAGCGCTTGGGTTAGTGTGTTATCTCATTCAGCAGCTATCAACGCAATTGGTCTTTTTTTTTTAATTTTTAATGTTTATTTAGTTTTGAGACAGAGAGAGAGCACAAGTGGGGGAGGCGCAGAGAGAGAGAGAGAGGGAGACACAGAATCTAAGGCAGGTTTCAGGCTCTGAGCTGTCTGCACAGAGCCTGATGTGGGGCTTGAACCCACCAGCAGTGAGATCATGACCTGAGCTAAAGGCGGATGCTTAACCAACTGAGCCACCCAGGTGCCCTAATGCAATTGGTCTTTATCCAACTGCCCTTTGTCTCAGAAATGTTAAAGAATTGTTTCTGTCGAATCTGTGTCAGTAGACTGCTGTTATTCTGAAAATGGGTGATTTTTCTATATTCTAGATAAAAGTTGCAAGAGCTTAATTACTTTTTCAGCTGGAAGTAAAGGTTGGTTTGCATGAAGCTTTATCGGTGGTGGAAATAACATTAACTAGAGACCTAAGATGAGGATTACTTTGCAAAGTTTAATTGTCAAACTTGAAAAAGTAAACTTTTCTTTGTTTTAAGTCTGACCGACAGCAGGTTATGACACCATCCCCTGCAATCATGGTAACCTCACGTAGAGAGCACAGTCATCTGCTTAGCGTCGGCAAAACAATTCTTTCTTGATTTTATATTAAACGCTTTTTTCGTTAAATCTTTTCAACGTGAGACCTGCACAGTTATTCTCTTGAGGAGAAGTTAACATTTCCTCAGATTCTTTCCAGTTTTGTTATCTTCATATTAGTTTAATATTACTTTTGCATACAGCAATCGCAGGGGATGATTCTTAAAAGCTCCGTATGTGTTAAGTAAAGGACAGGCCATGTGGGAACTTACAACTAGGCGTGTTTTTGAGATTTATCTATCTCTTATTCATCCCTGTAAGGTGATTTATAACATTTCTTTCTTTCTTTTCTTTTCTTTTTTTAAAGTAGGCTTCACCTCCAATGCTGGGCTTGAACTCATGGCTCTGAGATCAAGACCTAAGCTGAAATCAAGAGTCGGATGCTTCACCGACTGAGCCACCCAGGCGCCCCTATAGAATTTCTTTTTATGGAGACGTGACATTTGCTCATTCTTCTTTTGATGGACATCTCAGTGACTTCCAACTTATTTTTGTGCTTCTCCTGCTTTAGTGACTGTTCTTGTTCAAGTCCCCACAAACACCTGTTTTCGTGGGGTTCACACACAGTGGGACTGGGGCTTCCTGGCCACCTGCCTGGCAGCTTCACTCTGTGTCGCTGAGCTGCCCTTCTGAGGCTGAGCACCCGTTGGAACTGTCACAGGCAGTCCTGTGCTTTGTGTGCCGTTCTGCTTCCTTCCCAACCAGGAGCAGTGTCGGAATTGTGAGAGATTTGTTGAACTGATAGGTATGAAACGGCACCTTATTTCCAAAATGCACCGTTCCCTGAGTAGGGGGTCTGAATGTCTTTTCACAAACAGTCCCTGATGTGCGTGCGTGCGTGTGTGTGTGTGTGTGTGTGTGTGTGTGTGTGTGTGTTTTATTTTCCCTTAGGAATTATGTCCCAAGAACGTGTATATACACTTTGAGGATATAAACATTGTTGTCAGTGTTTTGTTATGTGTTTAAGGATTTTTTTTTTGATACCAAAAACAAAAGAGATTTTTTTCTTAAAGGTACAGATATCCATTTGGATCTTAAAGTTTTAGCTGAAATAATTCAAATGCCTTTCCATATTCTGTAGAAGTCCAGGCTCCCCACACATTCTCATCATTTGCAGTCACATGTTTGCCCCTGTCCCTGCCCCCCGCTCTCTTCATCTGCTTTTGCTGCTTTTCAGTAGGAAAAATTTTTTTAAAGAGCAGTTCCATATTTAAACACACATATGCATACACATTAATACAGTGTATTTGTAAGATCGATTTTATGAGATGGTGGTGAAAAAGGAAGATAAAATCTAAAATTTATAAATTATCATAAATTGAACATTAATTTCTATATTTCCAAGTATTTTTCAGCTCTGCCTCTACTCTCAATCCACAAAGCCACCATCCTCACATGTCCTCCTGTGACATTCTCCTCTCTTCTTCAGGTGGTGACATACTGTGTCTTCTAGTTCCTTTTATTTATCATATAAGCATGGCAATATTAAATAACTGTCACATGGCTCTGAGTGTGAATTAAAAAAATTTTTTTAAATGTTTTAAATTTATTTTTTGAGAGACAGAGAGAGACAGCGCGAGCAGGGGAGGGTCAGAGAGAGAGGGAGACACAGAATCCGAAGCAGGCTTCAGACTCTGAGCTAGCTGTCAGCACAGAGCCTGATGCAGGGCTTGAACCCAGGAACTGTGAGATCATGACCTAAGCCGAAGCCGGACGCTTAACCGACGCCACCCAGGTGCCCCTCTGAGTGTGAATTTAAACTGGGACTTTATTTTGCTTTATTATATATATATATGTATATATATATACACACATATATATATATGTATAGTAACTAAATGTATTATACATATATTTATATATTATATATACCTTATATATATGAGATGGTCACTAAAGCAGGTGAAGCACAAAAATAAGTTGGAAATCACTGAGATGTCCATCAAAAGGAGAATGAGCAAATGTCACATCTCTATAAAAAGAAATTCTATAGGGGCGCCTCGTTGGCTCATTTGGTTAAGTATCTGACTCTTGATCTCAGCTTAGGTCTTGATCTCTGTCTCTATCTATCTATCTATCTATCTATCTGTCTATCTATCTATCTATCTAGAGCGCTGGGTAGAGGGGCAGAGAGAGAAAGAGAGAGAAATCTTAAGCAGACTGCACACCAACACATGGCTTGATCCCACCACCCTGGGATCATGACCTGAGCCAAAATCAAGAGTTGGACTCTCAACTGACTGAGCAACCCAGGTGCCCCAAGGATCTATTTTTTAATTAAAATTTTTTTTTATTAAAGATTTCCCCCTAACTTTATTGAGATATAAGTGTTCTCTCTCTGCCTTGTTGTTAGAGCCCCAGTTTTGTGGGGTGATCACCCTCGATGGCCGTGGACCCGGCTGCAGCTCTAGGGGACGGTGCGAGACGGACTCAGACGTGTGCGTGTGTGGTGGTGGGGTTCCGAAAGGGCTGCTGTGGGAAATGGGAAAGGGAATGAACTAAAGTCCAGGTAGAGGGCTGACAATGGAGACAACTAACTAATAGTGAAGCCAGTTTGCATGAAGGTACCGCTCGCTGTTTTTGTTTTTAGCCCTGCCTAGTTTTTGCCTCCAGAGAAGACGTGAGTAGTGGGGATCTGTGGCTGAGCACAGGTAGTAGGAGAATCATTCATCCGTCCAGCAAACATTTATGGGGCAACCTCTATGTGGCCACATTGTTTTAAGTGCTTGGCGTACTTCAGTGAATGAAACCAAAGTCCCCGTTCTCACACTGTGAATTTCAGCCAGGGGAAAGTCGAAAAGAAACAAATATATATAGGTATAAATACATTAGGGCAGATTAAATGCTTTGGGAAACTATAGCATAGAGCAGAGGGAGAGAGAGTGACGGTCCTGGAGGATTGCAGTTTTAAACCAGATGGTCAAGGAAGAGCTGACATTGGAGCAGAGGTTTCGTGAAAGTGAAGGGGTTGGATATGTGCATGTCTGGGAGATAAGCATCCTAGCAAGAGCGAGTGACCCTAAGGTAGGAATGGGCCTCACATGTTAGAGGAATAGTCCTAGTATGGCTGGGGCACAGTGGGGGGCTGGGGGTGTCGGGAGAGACTGTCATAGAGGTGACAGGCGCAGATGCATGTGGGGCCCCTTAGGCTTTTATTCTGAGTTTTTGCCATGGGTATGGCTTGATTTGAAAACAGTTACTTGGTCTAGTTGTTGAGGGACACACAGCTGGCTTGTAGTGGGGTGTGGGTGGACCTATGAAGCCAGTAAAGAGGTCTTTAAAATAATCCAGAAGAGGCCTTATGGTGACGTAGACCCACCTGCGGTACAGGTGGTCGGAAATGGTCAGCTTATGGTTACACCATGATCATCCTGGGGCCCTGGGCATGATGGGAAAGGAATTGAGGACCAGAGGGGGCTGACAGTAGTAAACCACACCAAGGGTGTGACCGCTGTGTCGTAGGGATGAATTAAAGATGCTGAGGCAGAAGGATGCTTTCCACTGGGACATTGGAATCTCTGAGGCCATGACTGCTGAGTGGGAGTGAGAGAAACTATCCTCTGTTTCTAAAGTTCTCTGTGGAACAGGGGCATTTGTTGATTATCTGATGAAGGCTTATCTTTCTTGGTTTTTTTTTTTTATGTTTTTTATTTATTTTTAAGAGACAGAGTGAGACAGCGTGACCAGGGGAGGGTCAGAGAGGGAGGGAGATACAGAATTTGAAGCAGGCTCCAGGCTCTGAGCTAGCTGTCAGCACAGAGTTCGATGCAGGGCTCGAACCCACGAACCATGAAATCATGAGCTGAGACAAAGCTGGACGCTTAACTGACTGAGCCACCCAGGTGTCCCCTTTCTGTTTTGTTTTTAAAACCACTTTATTAAGGTACGATCAACACAGAAAGCTGTACATATTTAATGTATACAGCTTGGTGAGTTTGGAGATAAGTATATCTTATGTGGTGATGAAGCCATCACCACAATTTATGCCATAAACATATATTTAAAACAATTTTTTTGAAAGTTTTAGTTATTCTTGAGAGAGGAGAGAGACAGAACATGAGCAAGGGAGGGGCAGAGTGAGAGAGGGACACAGAATCCAAAGCAGGCTCCAGGTTCTGAGCTGTCAGCCCTGAGCCTGACATGGGGCTCATACTCACAAGTTGTGAGATCACGACCTGAACCAAAGTCACACGCTCGACCGACTGAGGCACCCTGGTGCCGTTTTGCCATAAACATGTTGGAGGAGGCTGATCTGTGACGCAGGGTTAAAACAGTAATGATCTGCAAGAGCCTGGGGAATTCCAACTGCTTCCCATGATCTGACTCTGTAATGTGGTAGAGATGGTGTTTCTCTAGTAATACCATATACGTAAGTATGAAAATAACATTAATTTTAGTAGAATAACTTATGATTCTACTGAATGAATCATATCAATATTTAGCAAAATTTAAAAGTTGAAAGGCATTATAAAAGAAGTAACACACAGATAAATGAAATTGAGTTGCTTGAAATTTGTCACTAAATTTTGAGCATTGACAGGGAAAGCATGTAATAAGGCAATGTTGAATAAAGGTGCATAATAGGAATTATGGTCAAAATCATGAGTTTGTACATGAGAAATTTATTTTAAACTTTTCATTATACAAGATACAACTTGGTTACATAAAATTGAAAATAAAATTCTTTATTAATCAATAACCTACTTAGAAAATAAGACTCAGTAATGAATTTAAAGCTCTTGGGCCCAATTTTAAAGTCGGTGGTAATTCTCATAACTTAATAGCCCTTTGCCATTTACCATTTTTATATGAATCAAAAATGAACTAAGTTCTTTTAACCAAACACTATCAATAGTTATCAATCATTTCAATAATATCTTCATATATCATCTCTTATTTAATTAGAAATACTTGCAGTATATGTAACTGGCATTATTGCCAAATTTAGAATTTTCAAATAGTATAATAATTCATTATAAATTATGAAACATAGTTTATTAGAACTATGAAAGCATTTTTAGTAGTTTTTGTTTGTATGGCCTTGGGGGGAAAAGAAGATTAAGATGAAAATTTAAACCATCATCCATAATATTTAATTGGTAAAGTGGTAAAATATAATAGAAAATAAGATACCTCTCTTTCCTCAGACAAATAGAGGACTTAAATTTTATAGCCATTTTTCAATGTAGCTGTTCATGATGGGAAATTATCCATGCATATCTCCATGCTTTTAGCATAAAATCTATCTACCAGTAAATGTCATATACTTGCTATAGCTTTTATGCAGAAGGCAAAGGGCTTGAAATGGCATCTCAAGACTCAGAGAGTCATAATAGTAAATAAAGAGTAATTGTTAGCTAGCTTGGCTGTGCTCCTGTTATTCCAGGGTGATTCTGCCTGGGGGCTAACTTTTGTATAAACAAAAGATAATTGAACTTTTGCACCTTAAAGGATACTGTTATCTTGAACCGTTTGTTTGATACCATCTCCTCTGGGTATAAAGTTGACTTGAATGTTAATTTATGGAACCTATTTATGTTTTTTTTGTTTTGTTTTTTTTCTGTAAGTAGGAATAAATTGAAGGCACTACATAATAGAACAAATATTAGTCTTTGTTGTGGGAAAACATTTGTTGTGATTGAACAGGAAATATGTGTAAGAGTTTCCTGACAAGTGTTTTAAAATCAAACAGTCTAGGTTTGAATCCTATGTCAAAATTTCCTGGTGGGGCCTCAATTTATTTGCTTGTAGAATGGGATGATAATAGTACCTTCTTCTATCCTGCAGTTAATGAGGATTGGTGGAGGTAATCTCTATAAAGTGACGAGCATGGTGGCCGGTACATGAGCACTCAGTGTATGTTAGCTATTCTTCTTACTTTATTCATCGTGTATATTTTTCCCAGTGTTTGAAAAGCAGCAAAGTATTCAGGGCAGAAATTGTCTAGTGGTGTTTCTGCACGTGACTTCTGGGGAATTGTCTAAAGCCGGCTGTCACATTATCAGAAGGTCTGTAGTGGCCATGCAGCAGCAGGGCCTTGTGATCCAAACTCCTAGATCACCCCTTGGATTCCCACACCGGATGGGGTTGCCAGGAGTCGTGTTGAAAGTGCTTGGGATTACAGCCAATCACGCTCTCTATATCGGTAGAGACAAGCAGTGGGAACAGTTATTTGGTGAGTAATAATAATAGTACATTTTTAAAGCAGGGTTTTCCACTGCTCAGCTGGTAGTCAAAGGAATTTTCACATTTCAATTAAATGGTATTAAGTTGCAATGTCTTGACTTTCACTGTAGTAGGAACTAGTGTGAACACAGAAGTCTAAGGTTTGACTAACAGAATAAAGCAGTGGGACAGAATCGATGGCACATTATTCAATGAATTAACAAAGCCTTAATCTTCTTAGTACCCCTCTCCAAAATGAGACTATATAAAAGGCTTTCATTTTTTTAAATGTTTTTAATTTATTTTTGAGAGACAAAAAGAGATAGTGTGAGCAGGGGAGGGTCAGAGAGAGAGGGAGACACAGAATCTGAAGCAGGCTCCAGGCTCTGAGCTAGCTGTCAGCACAGAGCCCAAAGCGGGGCTCGAACCCATGAACCACGAGATCATGACGTGAGCCGAAGCCGGACACTTAACCAACTGAGCCACCCAGGTGCCCCAAGGCTTTCATGTTTTTATATCACTGATTCATTCTGATTATCTTCAGGGATGTTTGCAGTTTATGCGGGCCTATCTTTTTTTTTTTTTTTTTTTTTGATATTTTTTAAAGTCATCTCTACACCCAGCATGGGGACTTGAGTTTATAACCCTGAGGTCAAGAATCTCATGCTCTGTGGATTGAGCCAGCCAGGCATCCCTGTGCTGGCATATCTTAACACAGACAATCCTTATGATTATGCATTTGTGAGTTATTAGATAGAATCACTAACTTCAAATTGGTCCTTTCTCAACAGCGTGGAAAAATTAAAAAATGATGGCCTTCAGAGCAATGTGAAAGGTTTTGTGGTTGGTCAAATATGATAAGAATTTAATCTGTGACTTAATTGAACTACTTTAAAGACCACTGTTCATTAAGATACGTTTTATTTTGGCCTAAATGTTGCTACTCATTGTTCCATAAAATCGTGTAACTATCTGATAGTTGATTTTCCTCTGTGGATAATGTGAAATATTATTTCTTGTCTACAAGGCATCTTAGAGGATTTCCTCTCTACATGAGGTAAGACATTCTGGAGAACAGTGGACACTTACAGTCTCGTCTGATTTGGGAAAAGGGGCAGAGTTGTGGGGCAAAACCGTCCAGTCCACAGGTTCAAGAAGGAACAGTACATACTGCGTTTATGTTTTAATTTTTAAAATCTCGGTTTAACATTCTGACTTTATAGCAGTAGTCCCAGGGCAATACTTTAGGATGATCTAGGCCAGCTGTTTAATTTGTTGTTATTGCAAATCTTCAAAGTAGGTTTAAATTAAATTATCTGTGTATTTGGCAACTCTTACTCAATATATTTAGTGTATTTGTTATTTTAATGAGATCATATATTTTGAAAGCAAATTAAGAATATATTTAACAATTGCTAGTCTACAACTATTCTGGAAAGCAATTTGACAATAGTTAGTTAAGATATATGTTTCTTCTCTCATCTTTTGGATCCTTCTAATGGTTGTGTATATTGGAAATTTTTTTTAGAGACTATTTAGGCATATGTAGGAGGATGCTAATGAAAGCGTTTGTTGTAATAGCTTGGAATTGAGACAGTCTGGGTGTCTGTTATTGAGGGAAAGGTAAGGACAATGTATAGAAAATAATTTATGCATCATTAGGACTAATCAACTGGATACATACACAGTGACACGGATAGACTTAAAAAGATAAGGTAGAGTGAAATAAGGAAAGAAGAGAATGAGGCATATAGCACAATACCATATATGTATCTTAAAAATACATGTACCAAAGAATTCTATACATTTTACTAGAACAAATATAAGTCAAAGAGTTTATATTAAGCACATTAGAGTGACTTTTTAAGGGTAATAATTGCATAATTTGCCATCCAACCTCATAAATACTAAGAGGCATCGGGGGCGGCCTCTGGGTGGCTCAGTTGGTTAAGTGTCCACCTTTGATTTTGACTCAGGTCATGATTTCAGAGTTGTGAGATCCAACCCCGAATTGGGCTTTGCACTGAGTATGGAGGCTAAGATTCTCTCTCTCCCTCTGTCTTTGCACCCCTCCTCAAAAAGGAGGTTGGGGATGTGAAGAATGGCTAGGAAGAAAGAAAGTGAAATACTTAGGTATAAATCTACCAAAAAATGTACAAGATCTATATCCTGAAATGCTGATGAAAGAAATCAAAGAACCTAAATAGAGAGATGTACCATGTTCATGAATGAGAGACTCAGCACAGTACAGATGACAGTTTTACCTAAATTACTCTATAGTGTTAACATAACTTATCAAAATACTAGCAGACTTTATGTGGATTTTGTCAAGCTTTTTAAAAAAAGTTATACAGAAAGGCACAGAACTAAAATAGCTAAAACAATTTTGAAAAGAGAAGAATAAAGTGAGAGGAATCAATCTACCTGATAATGAAGCCTATATGTAGCTACAGTAATTGAGAGTGTGGTAGAGGCAGAGGAATAGACACATAGAATAAGTTAGAAAACCCTAAAATAGAACTACACAATAATGCATAACTGATTTTTGGTGTGGGCAAATCCCATTCAGTGGAGGAAGGATATCCGTTCAACAGCTTGTGCTGAGCTATTGGACATTCATGAGTAAAATATTGTTCCAGTATTTCTGTGTTGAAATGTCTAAATATTCAGCCCCTGAATGTTCACAGGTTCTGGTTTTTTTCTGCCTTCATTTAGGGAACCTTCCTTTAATTTTTTTCCACAAAAATTTATTACATAAGTCATTTCTGTGATTTTTTTTTTTTTGCCATTTCACCAAATCCAAATGCTGCAAATCATAGACCTCAATTTCAGTGCATTCTAGTAGAGCATATATACTTATTCAAATAAAAATAGTAGTGTTATCAAGAGATTCTTCCTACAAGTTGTGTAATTCAAGTGAATTTTAAATCATGCACACTGGGATCTCACTGTTTCATTTATTCAGTTCCTTTCATGGTGTGTGTGTGTGTGTGTGTGTGTGTGTGGTGTTGTTTTTAGTAGGGACAAATTTCAATGTGTTCATGAAATATGTTAAAGGTTTTCTTTCTTTATTTTTTGTTAAAGGTTTTAAAAACTGGGGTGCCTGGGTGGCTCAGTCAGTTAGGTGTCTGAATTCTGCTCAGGTCATGATCTTATGGTTTGTGAGTTTGAGCTCCGCACATTGGGCTCTGCACTGACAGTGAGGAGCTTGCTTGGGATTCTCTCTCTCTCCCTTTCTCTGTGCCCCTCCCCAACTTGTGCTCTCCCTCTCTTTCTCTCTTTTTTTCTCTCAAAATAAATAAATAAACTTAAAAAAGTTTTAAAAACTGAGGGTTTTTTTTGTGTGTACATTTGTTAAATGGTTTGCTTTAAAATTCCAGGTGATTTGTTTTGGCTGGATGAGTGAGAGAAAAGACAGAAGAGTGAATTGGTAGGATTGATAAAGAGTAAGGGTGGAAGAGATTCTCAGTATATGTAGGAAAGAAGTTTAGCAGGATTGGGTCAGGGAATAACTGTGGAGTGGACTTAGAAACAAGAAAGAACCTAAGATCAATGTTGAGTCTTGCAAGACAATATTCTAAGGAACTAATTTACATCATTCTTTTTTACTTAGTAATTTTTTTATTTTTTTATGGTTTTTATTTATTTTTGAAAGACAGAGACAGTGCGAGCAGGGGAGGGTCATAGAGAGAGGGAGCTACAGAATCTGAAGCAGGCTCCAGGCTCTGAGCTAGCTGTTAGCACAGAGTTTGATGCGGGGCTTGAACCCACGAACCGTGAGATCATGCCCTGAGCCAAAGCCGGACGCTTAACCCACTGAGCCACCCAGGCGCCCCTTTTTTTAGTTTTTAATGAAGTTCTTTTGAAAATTCTCTTCAGCTCCAAGAGAATTGGAGGGTGGTGGGTAAGCTACTATGGAGAATAAATTCATTTCTTTGTCGATATTTATTTAGCATATATCAAATACTGGGCACTGTACTATATTTGAGCAGTCCTTGATTTGCAGAATTTTGTGTTAACTTAAAATCAGGCATATTGGGACTGAGTCATTGCTTTACGTGACTCCACTGATCTCAGTTACCAGAAAACTGTACAAAATGCAGACCACTGTTGTTCCTCTAGAGATAGGTCTGAAACTTGTGACTGCTTTCCCAAAAGCTTAAAATCTACTGTGGAAAACAGACAAATGATGGCCTTTCTGTGTGCAGTGATGGAGTTGGGGTACAATCTTGTGGAGAAGACATCTGACTGAATTGCTGGGGAAGCAGGTTGGGAAACTGGTCCTGAAAACAGAGGCTTCCGGTGAAGATAAAAGGTCAGGATTCCTGTCCTGAGAAAGAGAGAGCAAGAATCTGAGCTCTAGGGCCCATGAGTCTCCCCTACAGTCACAGCCAAGAGTGGGAGGTGGGAAGAGGTGGGAAGTAAACCTGAAGATGTGTAACCCCTTCCAATGGTTTTAGTTTCCCATTCATTCGCATTGTGTTTTCTCTCATTCCAATCTGGCTTGTCTTCTCCAACTTTCCTTCCTTCCCCTTTCCTTTCTCCTAAGCTCTCATTTCTCCCCCATTTTCTTTTTTCTCTGGTTTCTTCTCTGTATCTCATCGTCACTGTCATAATCAGGGTTTTATCCATGCTTAGGCTATTTTTCAAGAACATTCTTTTAGATTTAGTTATCATTTATATATTTTTTTAATGAGGCTTGTTATAATCTTTTTAAATTCTCTCTTGCTACTTTAAAAAATTTCATGCTTCTGATTTCTTAAGAATTTTTTTTGAAAATTCAAAAAAATTAATACTCTTTTTTGTATTTTTATATTTTCTTTTTTGGCAATAAAAGTATTTTAGGGAAAACATTTTCCTTTGATTATTGCTTTGCTTTATTGCATGATTTTACAATGAAGTCTTCTTTTCATTTTGTTTTGACTAGTCTGACCTCTTTTAATTTGGATTTTCTTTTTTGAGGTTATCTAGATAGTTTTCGTTTAGGATTGGCTAGGTTTATTGTGGTTTCAGTGACCCCCAGAGGTCAGTGGCTCACATTCACAGAGGCCACATGGCGTTTAGGTACTGGTGATGGCTCTTCGGGCCCGGTTAAAGGGCAGCCCTATCTGAGATGGTATTGCTCTAGTGGCAGAGGGAAAGCTGGTCATGGCTCCAAATGTGTCTGCTTGAAGAGGTGGCTGTTGCCTCCACTCACATTTCATCTGCCAAAGTAAGTCTTAACGGCCAAGCCTGCTATCAAGACCTAATGCTCAGTAATATTCCCATAGGGAAGGTAGACTATATTTTGTATGAAAATTTAATCTACCCTAATGGGTGTTGATGTGAGTTGAATTGTGTTTTCTCAAAAAAG
This sequence comes from Helogale parvula, assembly GCA_004023845.1. Classification (NCBI taxonomy): domain Eukaryota; kingdom Metazoa; phylum Chordata; class Mammalia; order Carnivora; family Herpestidae; genus Helogale; species Helogale parvula. Next base: position 91,597 of record PJEM01006195.1, read on the forward strand.
ATGTTGGAATCCTAAGCTCAAAAGTGACTTTACTTGAAAACAATCTTTGCAGAGGTAACCAAGTTCAAGTGAGGTCATTAATATGGGCCCTAATCTATATGCCTGATTTTCTTATCAAAAAGGCCAGTTTGGATGAAGAGACACGTACGTGGGAGAACAGCATCTAAATGCCAGGGCATGCTAGAACCTCCCAGAAGCTACAGGAGATAATGCATGAAACATTTCTCCCTCTCAGCCCAAAGAAGGAACCAAACCTGCCAACATTTAGGTCTCAAACTTCTGGTCTTCAGACTGTGGGACAGTACATTTCACCCATTTTGTGGTGCTTTGTTATTACAGCACCGGGAAATCAACACAAATACGTTTCAAAATTATCAAGATATGCTTGCTCAGATTCCTAGTATTTTTAATTTTATTACATTTTTTTCATTGGAAAATGTAGCCAAGGAAGGGTCTTTCGACACTGAAGGGTTTCCGTGGTTAGAATCATGATCAGCTTTACATATTTGTTTCAAGTGGCAAATTCTCTACTTGAAAATTTCCTGCAGATGTTAAAAGTTGTCATACGGATATGCTTTTCTGTTCACAGGCTTAAGTAAAATTTCACCCTCTTCTGATTTACTGCATACAGGGATTTGCAAACCTTAATTACAAAAAAAATTCAAATTGATCTTTCTAAAAAAATGAATAAATACCCTTGATTTTGAAGTGTGCCTTTATGTTAATCTTTTCACTTGTTTTATTACTAAGTTGCAGTGGTAAGAATGACGAAAAGTAGACTAGGCTGATCATGTCATTGTCAATGTTTTCTCTTAGTGACCCCTGATCATGCCTTCCTTTTCCTATCATTCCTTCTTGCCTTTTCTTTTTCTTTAAAAAAAATTTTTTTTTTTTTTACTGAAGCAGCACAGTAATTTCTTTCTGAGAGCTATCTGCAAGGCCTGTCTATAAGCTTCCTCCATTTCTGTCAAACAGTCCCTTAGAAGTTATAAAAAAAATGCTCATTACTACTGAAATCCTCCTTTCCGTACAGATGGGGCTGAACCTGATAGCAGTATTGCAGCTCAGCTGGGAAAGGAAATGGGGAAAAAAGAATTGGACAGGAGAGGGAGGATAGAAGGTAATAGATTACATGCTGTGCTGTTCTCAGGAAAAAATTAGATGCCGTTAGACGGCATGTGGGATTTAAGTACATGATTTATGATGCACTGAAATCATCTGTGTTATTCTGAATTATGCAAATATTATTTTATGACCTGATCTTGAATCAGGTAAGAGAATGGTTCTAACTTATGTGTGGTTTGCCCTTTATTTATTTTTTTTGAATCCCAAACACTGTGATCTTGATACAGTTTAACTTACATGTTTATACATGTAAATGTGTCTAAAATAATTAATATAACCAATTTTGTGTCTTCAAGATTAGCCGTTTGTAAACAACAAACAAGCTCCGGTGAAAAACTGGAGCAAGTCTTTCCAGTTGGGCTATATTAGAATTCCATCTACATTTTAATTTGGTTCCTGCTGTGTAGATATATTAGACTGAATCTATTACCTGGCTCAATGGTCCTCTTAGACAATTTCCCTTTCTCATTCTGATTTTATTGTAAGTGATCGTCAACATACTGTAGAAGTCTGCGCATCCAATTCTGATCACTCCCATGAGGCATTGATAACTATGACCTTACGTTAAAGAAACAAAAACAAAACAAGAACTGAAGGAGTGTAGCGATATTTATAGAGAACCTTTTGGTAAAAGGCACCAGTTATGGAGGTGAGGGTGAGACTTTATATTTGGACTGTATTTGGATGTTGTGCGGGAGACCATTCTACAGCAATCATCCCCTTGGGGGCAGGGTCTGGTTTTCCATTTAACATTCCTGCTTTATGTTTACTGTTATTTTGAGTTGCCTCTTTTCCTAGTGCTCATGAACCACCTGCTGTTTTTCCGTTTGGAGATAATGTTTCTCTGAGTATTGATTATAATTTCAGCTTTAAATATAGTCTTTTCATGCATTTAATACATTTAATCCTTACTGTGAAACAGATTAATGGACCTTTGGTGTAAAGCTGAGGAACATTAATTTAGTTCACTCTGGTTTATTTAACTGTGTTGCAGTCTTAACTGGGGTTTACTTTTTTAGGGCATGTCTAGAAGTTAAGAGAGATGATGTCAGATGGTAATGCAAGGCATTTCATTTTCTCATGCTGCCCACAGTTTGATGAAGAGCGCTCTTAGGGAAAAATAAATAGTAGTTATTCATTCCATATGCAGCTTGATTCTCTCCTCTTCCTTTTCAAAACTGTCCCGGCATCACCTTGTGTCTGTTACCTTGTTTTGACTGCTCATCCTGGCTCTCAGATCATTTCTTTCTAACTTCCTTATCTTTCCTTGTCCTGTTTTTGTTTCTTTGCATATTTCATTCTCAATGTAGCCCCTGCCTCTCAGACGCCTGATGTATATATTTCTACCTGAATATCTTGCTAACACATTAAATGTAATGTTCGAATATAAATTTTTCATCCTTTTCTCAAAAACAACGTTTCATCCTAACTTACCCGTCTTTGTGCATGGTACCGCCATTTTTTCCGAGTCTTAGGTTCAACTTCAGTGTCATCAGTGACTTAAATCTCTTGTGCATCTAAAGCATGTCAATTAAAGATGAACCTTTCTTTCATTTACTCTTTTCTTCCTCTTTCTCTTGACACTTTTATTACTGTAACAACTTCTTGACTGGACTAACAATTTTAGTTTTTATCCTCTGCTGATCCCAAGAAACCTAACAGATTAAGATTTTAAATTATAATATTCATATATCATTTTCCAATTTAAAATTCTTCAGTGCTTTGCAGTTTTTTTGCTGCTTAAAATGCTATCTAATATTCATAGCTTTAAATGTCTGCTATAATCTCTGTTATATCTATTCACAATTAGTTCTTACTCATTTCACAACATCTTCTTTCCGTCAGCAGGTCCTACTCCCAGAATCCTCTGTTCATCCAATACCATTACTGTCTTGAGAACAGGAAGTATGTCTTATGTGTTTCTATAGACTGAATTTTGTTTGTTTCTTCCTGAAATTCCAAATTTGTATGTTGAAACCTAGTCTCCAGTGTGATGGGATCAGGAAGTGGGCCTTTGGGAATGATTAGATCCTGAGGATGGAGCCTTGATGAATGGAATTAGTGTCCTTATTAAGAGCCCCCAAGAAATTCCTCACCCCTTCCCCATGTGGGGATGCTGCATGAAGATGGCCCCCTATGAACCAAGTAAGTTCGTCCTCACCAGCTACCTAATCTGCCCATACGTCCATCTTGGACTTCTTATCCTCTAAGATAAGAACTGTGAGAAGTAAATTTCTGCTGTTTATGAGCCACTTAGTCATGGTATTCTGTTAGCGCAGTCTGAGGGAACTGACACGTGTATATGTCACTTCTCAGCACGGTGTTGAATCTAGAGTAGACGTTCAAGTAACATGATTTTGTTATTGTTGATTTTCACTGTCAGGGTGATCTTTAGATGGGTGGGATGGTGACGTGTCTTTTGTTTTGCCTTTTACACTTTAAGGGCAAGATCTCTGGGGTCCTTTCATGGGTTTAGCTGTACTCTTGTTTTGTGACTTTAAACAATTTACCTTAGTTCTGTGTGTCTTAGTTTTCTCATCTGTAGGATGGAGATAATAGCTATACTAACCTGAGAGAGTTCTTATGAGGACTCAAGAAAATACAGGTATAGGGTTTTAAAAGAGTGACTGATATACAGTGAGTTCTGATATACAGTTAGGGATCGGTGAGATTTTGCCGATATAATGTATCTTTCTAGGTTGATGTTACTGAGAACATTTTCAGTTACTTGGCAAATTATGCAGAGAGAAAAGTCTTACTGGGAAACTCATTTTTAAAGATTTTATTTCCTGTCATTGCCCATACAGGCATTATTTTGATAGTAAGGCTATTATGTATACATTGTTATTTTTGTCTTGTTGAATCAAACTGGTATATGAAAGTTTTGATGATATATTATGGAAGTGCTGAGAACTGTCGGAATACTGAATTTACTGAATGTACGATTAATAATACTCTATATTAACGCTCTTTGACTATTCCTACAACCATCATCACTACCATCATTAATTGAACACTGATCCTTTGTCATTTGAATTTCCTTAGTAACTGCAGTTGATCCATTAAATACTAGGTAACATTTTGTCATTAGATATGCATACAAAAATCATTACTACAAAAGTGATTACGCATCAAGTATTACCCTTTAAATATCCTAACATTGCCCTTTAAAAATGATCTGGCGGGGAAGTTTCCCCAGTTTGCGTGTTATTCATAGTAAGTTTTCTATATCTCCCTCTACAACATTATCCCAATTATGTTAGTTTATTAAATGTAGATTTTGCTTGGAGTTGTTCTTTACAGCTCTGGAATTTATTCTTCCTTAAACATATGAAAGAAAATAATCAAAATAATTTAAATTTTAATCTTTTAAACCCGATAATGTCTTTTAAAATAGTTCGAGATGTTTTACAAAAAATCACCCCTTCATGATGAGGAGAATCAGAATTTTGCTGCTTCTAAAAAAGTAGAGAAAATGTTTTGCAGGTTGACTTTGTGCCTCAGTGAATGATCTCATTAGAGAGTTGATCTTGAAGAGTTGGGAGAATGAAGGATATAATTTCACTGTTGAATTTAATTAAAACATATATTTAATATTTTTTCTGGACCTGAGATTCTGTGAGGTGCTGAAAGTCCAGGGAGCACTGAGATTTAGATGCTTCCTCTGTGACTCTCATATTCTAACAAGGAAGATGATGAATAATCCCAATAGAGAGAGGTCAACACAGCAGTAAAAGTATGGATCAGACAGGGGTGGGATTAGCCAGCTCTACTAGAAGGAGAAACATAAACAGGGCTGGTTGGGAATGCTTCCCAGCCGGGGTACAGTACAGTGTTCGCTTTGTTTTCCAATTTAATTGCAATTTGGTTGGCATATTTCTTTTTATTTCCATATGTTTGATATTAAGCAAGAATATTTTTTTTCTGGCTACTGCTGTAAAATTATTGTACCAAATCTTCTTAGCCATGACACAGTCATATACCTCACTGTAAACTTGGGTTTTATCTCCTTCACAGGTGATATTTAGAGTTTGGCATCCATCAACAAAGCTTCAAAACAGAATATTCCTAGCAAAGAAAAGGAGCTTAAACAGGCAGTTCAAAATTTTATTTATACTCCTGGAGTAGTAAGGAACCTGTTTATGACAGCTATTTCTCTCCTTTTAGGCTAGGATGCTTCATCTTGTAGCAGTGTTAGTTGAGCAAGAATACCATGGAGAAATAGGTTTTTTTTTTTTCCTAGAGCACTCTAGGCTATCAATTTTATAGACTCTGCATAATTCTCGACAAGAATGTAGTTTGAAGCAAGCTGTTATGATTAATTATTGTTCGTTAACTGGATCTTCACTCTGCATGAAAGAATATTGCGGGTTTTTTTTTCTCATTCCAGAAATCATGTTGTTTGTATTAAAATGAAATGCATTTGGGGAAGTTGATAGCAGAGATGGCAAGGTTGGGCTGGGGGGGGGCGGGGGAGGGTGCGGAGCAGGCATGTGAAAGCCTTGCTTAGGGAGTACTGTACCCATGCCTTTGTGATTTTTCAGTAAAACTGAATTAGATTGCTCAACAGTAAACGTATATAATAAGTCATTTGTGATGGAGACAGTTTGCATGTCTTGTACTTTATAAGTCTGCCTTCTTCTTGGCAAGAGTCCTTGGTCAGTGTGGTATTTGGAAGATCTTAGAAGAATAAAGTACCAAAATTATTCATGTCCTTGAACTCTGATCAATTTCTTATCTTTACAGGATATTTCTTTTACGTCTATTTCTTTATTTTGAGAGACAGAGAGAAGCGGGGAGGGGCAGAGAGAGAGAGGAGAGAGAATCCCCAGCAGGATCTGTGCTTTCAACACAGACCCTGACTCCGCGGGGCTCAAACCCACAAACTGTGAGATCATGACCTGAGCCAAGATCAACAGACACTTAACTGACTGAGCCACCCAGGCACGCAATCTTATCTTTATAGTATATTAACTAGACTATTAACTTGGTTTATCAATAGCTCTCTGAAGAAAAAACGAGAACCATAACATGCAATTTTTCACTTTCCTTATTTTACTTGCAAAGATAAGAGATATAGATTTTTGCATGTGATTATATGAGTAAGTCTTCCTTAATAGTTGAGCTGAAATCTGTCAGTTTCTCAGTCTCTCTCCACATCTACCTTTGAGAGTATGATACATATGATTATGCTCATGTAAACAGTGGAAATAGCATAAGAAAGAAAATGTTCTCGTCTCCAACTTACAGGAAAAAATGTGTCTATAGCCAAGTAGGAGGGCCATTTCTAATAATTCTAATATTTTACAGGTCCTAGAGAAAAGGACAAAGATAAAGAATGACTATAAAACATTATTGTATTAGTGGGGCCACAATTTTCAGACGCTCCCACAGATATAGTTGTTTTTTTTTTAATTAAGTTAGGAAATTTTTGGACCACTAGTAGTAGGAGCTACAGACAATATAAACTGATTGACAGGGTGTTTTTCACAATTAAAACACTATGGGGGATGGCACCACTACAAAAAACCGTAGGAAGGATAACATACTGATCCTTTAGTTAATATTCTTAATTACTAACATATAAAAACAAGATATCAAGAGCCAGAGTAACAGGACATAGAGCAAACGGATGTTAAGTATAAAGAGCATTACTATAACTTAAAATATTCTGAGTTGAGTTACTTCACTTTCCCCCTCCAGAGAAGTTGAAGTTGATCTTAATATATTTCTTCTTTCATTGTTTCATATTCTATCTCTCTCTCGTGCTGTTTCTGAATATTTTCTGAGTACATAGCCAAATTTTGGTCACCTTTTGGATCCTTTTCCCGTGGAAAGAAATGTAAGTGTGTAAGCTGGAACATATATTGAAAGAAAAAGCATTCAGTAGGTGATACTAATGCTATTATTGTGTGTTCCTCTGTGAGAGATTCCATTTTGGTGATAAAGATGTCTTGCTGTGAAGTTTTCTTCCTTTTTTCTTAGTGTGGGAAGAAATTGTGTAAAAATAAGGATTAAACGAGCATATGGCTTATCAGTCAATTGTTGCTATTTAACAAACAACCACAAAATCTGAGAGGCTTACAACCATACAGTTTATGACTTGCTCATGGGTCTGCAGCTGAGTTGGGGTTTGGCTGACCTAGGCTTGGTTTTCCTTGGCTTGGCTCCAAACTCTGGGTTGGGTCCAAGCAGGTCTGTTCCAGACTTTGGCTTGCAGGGATGTGCTTAGATCTGTTTCCTGTGTACTCATTTTTGGGGCTCAGTTGAAGAAAAAATAACCACTCAGGAGGAATCTGTTCCTTTGGTTGTTGGCAGGAGTGTAAGAAAGCAAGTGGAAACATGCAATTCTTCTTAAAATTGAGGCTCAGAGGCCCACTGTCATCTCTGTCTGTATTCCATTGGTCAAAGCAAGTCCATGGATGAGGATGTATGTTTCTTCCATGAATTTGGAGGATGCCAGGAAAGAATACTTTCTAAATAATGAGCTAACATTCCACTGTGAAATGTAATTCATGAAGTAGCACAAATTCAGAGTCTTTAAGAGGTTGGAAATACACGAATCTCTTGATATTAGCAATCGCTACCGTTTCCCAGTGCTAAAATGGGCATGCGTGATGCTGGAAGTGTCCCTCATACCTCACGTCCTCAGCCATGGCACTACTGACATTTAGAATCATGTGTCCCCTTTACTTTGGGGGAGAATTCCCATGCACTGTAGAATGTTTAGCGGTATCCTTGGCCTCTGCTCACTAGATGCCTGTAGGATCTTTGCTCACCTTCCAGGCATAACATCCAGAAATGTCTCCATAATTGCCATATGTCCCCTGGGAAACAAAATCACCCTCTGCTGACTCATCCCGTACTGGTCATCTTTGATATAGGGAGTCACTTCATTTCACAGATGGTGCAAGTGAGGTGCAGAAAGTTACTTTTTCCAGGGTTACATTGAAGTAAATAACAGATTTGGGATTAAAATCCAGATTTCTCTAATTCCAAAATACATTAATTAAAACCCTATTGTAAAAGGCTAATACAGGGAATCCCTTTGCATTGAGTTTCAGTAGTGGGAGTGGAAAAGGCAATCACGATATGCAGAAAGTACAGTGTATAAAAGGCGTGCTCAGGGAAATATGAGAGACAGGGAGAACAGAACAGGACCCTCTCCTCACCCTAACTGACGCAAACAGCTGCAGGATTATATGAGCTACTAACAGGGCAAATGGTCCTTAACCAGAGGAAGGAAGGCAAGATGGACTGCGCCAAGGAGAGAGCACAGTATGTAGAGTCTTATGTACAAAGATAGCAAGAAAATGGAGTTGGTTGAAGCAAAGGATGCAGAGGGGAAAATGGCTGGACATGAAGGCAGAGGCAAAGACAGCCGTGATTTCTGCTGTGAGGGATTCGGAACTTTAATCCTGAAGGCAATGTCGGACACACATGGGAACTGCAAACGGGAAAATTACAGATCATATTTGAATTTTATAAAGTTGCTCTGTCCATCAGTGAATGATGGATTAGAAGGGGGATTGTGGATGATAGGAAAATGTGCTCTGGAAGCATGCAAATCTTGTGGAAGGATAGATACTGAAGTATTAAGAGTATCATTGGATGAAGATTATGGTTTTAATTTCCCTTTTTATTTATTTTGAATTTTTCTGCAGTGAAAAAAATATTGCTTTTTTCAAAAGTAATATGTTTTATTAAAAAAATAGGACACTGTAGCAAGTCAGGAAAGAAGGTGGCAGAGGTAATGGAGAAGGAGTGAAGTATCTCAAGATGATGTAGGAGGTGAACTTGTCAGGGCTTAGAGGCGCGAGTGTGAGGGCTTTGCTGAGGGAAAGGAGAGAGAAGGGTCCACGAGGCGCCTTGAATTTCGAGCCTGAGCAGTTCATAGGAAGGAGGATTTGGGAAGATGGGGTGACAGTTTGAGGGAAAGGATAAATTCTGCTTTGAGTGGTGCTTCTGGAGTATCCGTGTGGAGGATGTACCAAACTATTAGAAAGAGGAATCCAGGAGAGGTTTTGGTATCACCACAGATTTTGAAACAACTAAAATACAGAGTTATCTTTTTGGGTAAATTCATGCAGGAAGATTTGTGATGGTAAAAATGAAGTACACGGGTGCAAAGAGTGTGTAGCCAGGGCAGTGTCCAAGAAGGAAGAGTGAATTCTCAGAGGATGGGGGGGGGGGGCGAAACCCCGAAAAGACAGAGGCCAAATGTGACGCCACACATTCTTCTATATTGAGCATTAGGTCTTTAGTATGAGGGCAAAAGCCATTTCAGAGGGGTTGGTGGTTACAGTTAGACGTTAAATAGCAGTGGGTTGTGGTAACAAAGTAGAGGCCAGGAGAAGAAACCGTTTGAGACATTCGCTTTAACGATGAAACGGGAAAGTAGAGGAACTTTTGACGCACACAAACTCTCTCCATGTTACTCATGTTTCTTTCATATAGAGACATTTCCTGAGAGGATTTGGAAGAAAGAGATGACTCATATTTAGGTGATATTATTTGATGTTAAGGGAACTTTTAATAGGAAAGTTGTCTGTATTTTGAGCTTTTTTTTTCTATTTTACTTTACTTTTAAATTTATCTGTGTTTTTAAAAATCACTAAAACTTGAGGAAAGAAGTTAATCTTATACCTGAAACTTAGCATTACTCTTTAATAAAGAAAGGAATCAATCCACTAAAACGAGAAAGGTACCGTTTTGAAGGGTTTGTTTTTTGAATGCTGGGAATTTATAAATTTCTTTTATATCTCCAAAGAATCACTTAAAATGTTATCAAAAATCAAAGATTTTCTACCTCTTTTACTTCATTTTTTCTTTTTCTGAGTCATTTTTCTATTTGTTTAACATTTTTTTAATGCCAAGAAAAGGAGAAATAAATGTAATTTTTATTTAAGATATAAATTAGGAAATTTCATACTGCCAGTTAGTAAGGATTTTTGTTATTAGTTTTATCATCTTTTCTCTTAAACTATAAGTACTACTTATTGTTTACCACATTGTATTTCAAAACCTTTATTTTAAAAGTTTCTTATTCAAAACACCACTTGAATTTTGGATACTCATACAAATATAAATTTATTAAACTTTGTTTTTTTTTTTTAGAGAGAGAGTCAAGCTGAGGAGATGGACAGAGGGACAGAGAGAGAGAGAGAGGGAGAGAGAGAGAGAGAGAGAGAGAGAGAGAGAGAGAGAGAGAACCTTAAGCAGACTTCATGCTCAGCATTGATCCTGACACAGGGCTTGATCTCACAACCCTGTGATCATGACACAAAGTGAAATCAAGAGTCGGAAGCTCAACTGACTGAGCCACCCAGGCACCCTTTCCTTTTTCTTTTTTCTTTGCTTTGCTTTGTTTTCCTCTCCTCTCCTCTCCTCTCCTCTCTCCTCTTCTCTCCTTTCCTTTCCTTTTCTTTCCTTCCCCCTTTTTCTTTTCTTAACGTAATTGCTGTATATATGATGAGAAGCGTACTAGTATAATAGATACCTGCTATGAATCACGAGTACTGGGTGTGGGTCATTGGGTTTGTTCATTAACAATATGATTTTGGTCAAATCATTTCTTTCACTTGAATTAATAAGCTTCATTTGTTAGAAAGAAATTCTTGAGATCTTAGCATTATTAGCTATTTACATCTGAAAATGAAATAACTCTTATCTTATGTCATGAGAGCATCTAAACTTTCACCGAAGAGGTAAGTTTTGAAATGGGAAAAGAGGTACATGGCTGTGGAAAATGCGATGATAACAATATAGGGGAGTAGAGACCTAACCGTACACTGTGCTTTCGGGGCTGAGGCGCATTCAGTATCCTTCGACGGTGAATATAAAGGTACTTGAGCTTCTTGGGGCAAAAAGTAAAGAGAAACAGGATCTGCCAGCAGCTAAAGAAAAAAGAGATGGAAGTTATTAAAGCTTAGAAGTTCAATAATATAATCTACTGTAAAGATTTGTTATGGGTAACTACATATCTAACATTTAAGCCATGCAGTTCAAATAAAATTGCATTGTTAGTTTTGTAGTAGGAAATTAACAGATCTCCAGTACAAATTCTTAGGCATAATAGGAAATCAGCAACGTTGTTGAATTAAATTGAATGTGGCTTCATTTTCTGATTTCAGCATACCTACCAATACTAATTAATGATGTGTCAACCATAGTCAAATAAAAACATTTTAAAAGGTAACAAAAAGTAGATTTATAACATATTCTATTTTATTATAATGATGTTGAATAGACTTAAATTGTATAATGACAGAAAGTGGAAGAGAATTTGTTTTTCTGTGGCTCATAATATTCTCACTGGAGGGTAAAATTTCAGGGTAAAAACCTGCTGAAATTATGTGTGACAAAAAAAGTAAATTCACTGTATTGTATACATTTGCAGAATCAGGAATGAGTATAGGATTTATGTGTTAACTACTGTGAACACGGAGACTGCAGCCCTAATACATCTTTCTGTGGGACTGGACTTTCTCTTTATGTGCTGAGTGTGTATATCAACGCTGAAGAGGTTCTGAATAGGAAGAATAATTAGAAACGTTTTGACAAAGAATGGGTTTTATTTACTTCAGTTTGGCAGACTTTATACATTTGACATATTTCAGGCTCCTGCTGTGAAATGTATATCATGTAAACTATAAACATATCTTCATCTGTGGAACCACAGATAGCTGTACTATGGACAGGATATGTCTCCTAAAATAGATCACTTTTATGGTGTGGAGAGGGAAATAGAACACTAATCAATTAATCTGCTAAATTTCCCCTGCTGCGGGTTTCACATCAGTGTTAAATCCTTCACCACATGTACATGTCTTTCTATAAAGACGGATGTGTGGTAAGAGAGAGTTGAGCTGCCACTACTTGGGGGCGTAGGAAAACCACTCTCTCTAATCCATTGCAAATTGAGCATGACTATCCATTACTTACTCCTAAAAGGCCCTTTTGTAAAACTTTCTAAATAATTCTCTAGAACTTCAGTAAATATTGCAGTTAGATTTCTATCAGGACATATTAAACAGGAATTCTGTCAGGCTCTTTCCTAAAAAGCAGGCTGAGGAGGGGAAACAGAGTATTTCAGAATTGAAGAATAACTTGCAAAGAATCTTTGTGCATATATCACATAGCCTTTAGTGTTGCTAATTTTTAAGTTTTTGGAATTTTTGCATAGTGTTTTTAGTGTATTATAGGCTACTGTTATCATAATAGTTTTCAGAACTATGGTTTCTGTTGGTTGTAGGCAATATTTGATTCGGTCATGCTTAAACTAAAAAGGAGATTAGTTGGAAAAAACTTGAGGTGCTCTCAGTTTAGAAGGAAATGTTGAACTGAGCCTTAAGAAAGACAAGAACAAGGCAACAAGAATGGTTAGCCAGTTTGTGGATATTTTCTAAACATGCTGGGGACGTGTCCTAAACACAACAGTACCAGTCACTTCCAGGCTCTTTGTTTTCCTGTTGAAATTTCAAATTCTGGGAGAGAGAATCGTGTTGACTTAGTCTGAGTCAGGTATCTGTTCCAGTGGATCAAGCAGCTGTACCCTGTGGCCCAGATCACATTGTATACACTCAGCCACTAGGGGAATTGGATGGCTGCACATTTTGTACCCAGTGTCCTCTACCTGTTGGCTACCGAAACCATGTGTCTTTGCCATCCCTTCCCCTTTGGCGACAACCCACAGTCTATACGGAACTTCTACCCTGACTCTCAACTTACAGACTCAGAGCCTTTTGCATCAAGGAGACTGGATATTATTGGGGAAGGACTCAGTTTTACCTTCACCGGACTGTATTTTCGGATGATATTGATTAATAAATCTGTGTTAAAACTAATTCCTGTGGACCTTAGATCATTGTGCTCCAATTCAGTGATTAAGCTATGCTAAAATATTATCTTTTTTTAAATTAAAAAATTTTTTTATATAGTTTTTTATTTTTGAGACAGAGACAGAGCACCAGTGGGAGACAGAGAATCTGAAACAGGCTCGAGGCTCTGAGCTGTCAGCACAGAACTTGATGTGGGGCTCAAACCCACGAACTATGAACTGTGACCTGAGCTGAAGTTGGATGCTTAACCAACTAAGCCACCCATGTACCCCTAAAATATTATCAATAAACGCAACCGGAGGGTGACTTCAGTTAGCTACAATCAGTCTTAGATGTGGTCTTGAAGCAGATTCGTAGATCTCCCAGTATTTCATATGGCAAAAATTTTCTTTATTCTTATACAGAGAAATCACGAAAAGCAACTGTCAGTTACCTAAAAGAGGGCGATATTTCTCTGACTTTCCCTCAGAGCACCTTCAGATCCACTACATTAATAATGCCATGATGATGAGATCTAAAGAGCAGGAAGGAGCGTGGCAGGGGGTGGAAACAAATCCCTGAGAACCAAGGAGGCTCCCGCTTCACTGCGGTCCCTGTGGTCGAGTCATCTACAGCAGTGCTTCCCCTAATTCAGTGTGTATACACATCACCTGAGTATATTCTTAAAGTACAAGTTCTGATTCAGAAAGTCTGAGTATCTGCATTTCTAACAAGTTCCTAAGTGATATGTTGCTAGTTCTTAAATTACTCTTGAAGACATACAGCTGATCTGTTGGGATATTTCCTCCAAAAGGAATTATTCTCGCCAGAAAGTCATAGCGACAGACATGACTTTGGATCATGGATAGTCTGACTTTAGCCATTTTGCACTATGTCCTCTAATAGGCTGTTACATTAGAGTCAGGTACAAAGCTAAAGAAGGGTCTCTTGCTGGCCCAGGTTCCAGTACCAATGGTTCTGCCATTCAGGCATGCACGATGTATGAAGTTTATGGCAAGCTTTCATGGAAAAATCTAGAACAGACACTAGGGGTATAGGATTAAGGCCAAATGGCCTTCATTAAAAAAATTTTTTTTTAATTTGATTTTTATTTTTTTGGTTTTTGGCTCCAATGTTAATGGGAAATTAGGTGACCGTTTAATCCAGTCTGCCATCATATACTAGAAGTTACAGATAATGTAGCTATAAAGTCAGGGCTAATCAGCAGCTTCCCATAATTAAGTAGAATTGGTTTATGTGATCAAGCCCCAGAGAGCCCCCAAGGACATGAGCCAGTTGAGTGTTGCTCTGTGGGAAGATCAGAGAAATACTGCTCTTTGGGTAAGTGACAGTTGCTTTTTTGTGATTCCTATGTGTGAGACTGAGGAAAATTTTTGCCTTGTAAAAGACTGGAAGATCTATAAATTTGCTTTGGTTAGAAAACCTCACCTAGGATTGATTGTAGCTGAATTGAAGTCACCCTCCGGTTGTGTTTCTTATAATCAGAGTAATACTTTTTATTTAGATAGCATCTGGTTAATGCTATTGTAGCTTAATCACTGAATTGGAGCACAGTGATCCAGGGTCCACAGGAATTAGTTTTAACACAGATCTATTAAACAGTATAACCCCAAGTTTGGGCATTCCCCTTTTTGCAAGGTACAACCTTCTGGTTCAAAGTCTTTTTGGGTAAGGCTTAAAGGAGAGTTCATAGTACAGTCCAGTGAAGATAAAACTGAGTCCTTCCTCAGTAACATCTGGCCTCCTCTTGATGCAAAAGGATCTGGGGGCTGTGAACTGGGAGTTAGGTTAGAAGATTTATCCTCTCGGCTCATCATTCAAGTAAGGCCTTTGTAAGTTAACACTGAAATTAATATGTTTTATAATAATTAAGACCCTAGGGGGTGTAAAATGATTTTATTTCTGAATATCTCTTGATAAATTAATTGTATTCAGGAGTCTTTGTGGGTTAAACTCGTCAGTGTACCGTCAGGACCACTCCAGCCCTACGCTTGTCCTGATGCGCATGCTCACCTGGCTTCTGGGAAATAAATGCTTCCACCTGAGCTTGCGCATCCTGGGCTCCTGTGGGAGTTCCAGCAGGTTTGGGGTTCATATTAAACTTACACACTAACATTTCTGCCCTAGAGGTAGTAACTGGTCAGTCACTATTGAAAATTTGGATTGCCTTAACTTGTTTTAACACTATTCCTTTTAACGAGGGAGTGGAGAACGTTACAGATTGATATTCATTTATATATATATCATACCTTCCCTGAATTTATTGTTCATCGTTAATATTCTTTTCATATTTATTTTTAGAGACAGCATTGTCAAATTCAAGCTAAGTTCTACTTTAAAAAGTGGCAGTTCATTTGCTTTTGTAGTACATTTTGTAGAATGCATTTTTTTCTTTAAATGAGCTCTCTTCTCTAAAATGTTTTGACGTTCTTTTTTTGGTGTTCACCCTATGATATCTCATTTGCTTCTTAGGTTAATAGTTGATGTATTGAAGCGAACACTGCGACATATTGTGAAGTGATATGATAGAAGGAGCACACAGGGTCAAGAACAAAGCGGCAGGTCCTGACTCTGTCTCTCACTAGCTCAGTGAGCTTGGAAGGGTTCTCAACCTCTTTGGATCTTTGGACCTTAATTTCTTACACACACACACACACACACACACACACTCAGAGAGGGAGAGAGAGAGAGAGACAGAGAGAGAGAGAGACAGAGAGAAGAAAGTATGTTCTCTGATAGGATTTTTGCTTTGATTACTTAAGAAAATATAAAAATAAATTTAGATCTTCTATATGTCAGGAAGTCTTTACAAGCTCACGCTGGAAGCCAAGCTCTGTTTTAGTCACTCAAAATCCTCAAGAAGCAATTGATCACAAGTTGTGCATTAGGGTTCTAAATTCTGAGAAAGCTTAATAACATTTGGCAAAAATCAAAGAAACAAAATGATTTTGAACACAGTTACAATATGTGTATACCCGGATGTGTGCATGTGTGTGTGTGTAGGCAGGTACATTCCTGATTTGACTTGGGAGAGAGATTGGAGAAGGTGGAGCAGAGAGAGGCATATGTTTTTGCTTGTTTTTACATATTTTATTGGGAAGTTAATGAATTTTAGTTTAAACTAGTAGAGCTGTCTTTTGGGATGGAGAAGTCCAAAAATGGAAAACGCCCTTTAAATGAGAGACTTTTGATTAAATAAACAGGTACTGAAGGCTTGCTGTATTCCTCGATGTTTTGTAGGTACAGTGGCAGTATTTGTGTTTTTCCAGCCTCTCACGTATAATACTTCCTAGAGCAAACAAGGACCATTATATGTAATTTGTATGATCTGATGATAAAAGTAGAATTTCTGATTTTTTAAGGCTTAAGTAATTTTCTAGTTGTAAAAGAAAATCTTCTTTTTCACCCTCTACCCACAAGACACCATGCCAAATCAATGGGACAATTAACCCCTTACAAATGTTTCTCTAAAGTCAGTGAACACTGCTGTATCCTATGCTTGCTACTCTAAGTGTGGTGTACAGACCAGCAATGTGGGCAACTCCTGAGAGCTTCTACGAAAAGCAGAAGAATCTTAGGCCTAACCCAGAACGATCGAATCAGTATCCTCATTTTAACAAGATGACCTGAAGCTTATGAACGTTAAAGTTTGAGAAGCACTGCTTGGACCACATAATACAATGTGGGGTTCAGATTGGAAATTTTTCCAAGTAATTTGGCATGTTTGTTCCTCTACCTGTACAAAATACCTTCCCCCCTTATACGTTGCTTTTTCAGCCTTTCCCATCTCAAAACAGAAGAGATTAAAAACGAGTGACCTAGTAACAGTAACACCGTAATAATCAGGTCTTCCTTTTTTCTTCTTCTTCCAACTAAGATCCTAAAATGTTCAGTCTCCTATCTGTCTACAGTTACCCCAGTAACTAAGATTCTATCGTTAGCAATTTCTCTTTTCTCTTTCTTATTAGACTAACCACTGGGCTCATTCCAGTTCCCACCCCTACTCTGCTCCTTCATGATTAATTGGTCTTAACCAATGAATCACTTTCTTTAACAGAACCCTGCAATTTACAATTTCCCTCTCTATTCAGGACAAACTGCTTCTCAATTAGACATCGACCTCCTTTTCCCCCTCACTGAACCTTTTAAATATATTTGAATAAAACTTAATGTAGCAAAATAGTTTTAGTTATGTTAAAACCATTGGGTTCTTTTTAAAGGCCTTTCCAGAGACCCTCAAATAATACTAAATAGTCAGCTTCAAGGTTGGTTATTTGTTAGACTAACTTTGATACCAGCTTGCCGGGGCTAAGGAGGGGAAAAAGCTAAGAAATAATTAGAAAATTTCTAAGACTAGCTATCTGCTAGTCTTGGTGTCTTGGGAGCCAACACAAAACAAAGCCAGATGAACTCTGCTCAGTTAAGGCTATTTTTGAGAAAAGGGAAAACAAACAAACCCTGTTCCCCCAATATGGTGGCTTTAAGAAGACCGTAACAGGAAGGATAAGAACGCCCACCACTGAGTTATGAATGTGAGAAAGAAGGAGGGCAGATTGGAGTGTGACGTCAAGTTCTGGACCCAGAGACTTTATACTGGATGGGTAAAACAGAGGTTATCCTGTTGACTGTAGTGAACAGAGAAGCAGTAGAAGGTTGGGTTGGGTTGAGTTGAAGAATGGCTCCTGGGTTTCTTAACACGCTGCACGGAGTGATTCTCTGTGTTACGGCTGGATCCCCATGGAACAAAATCTGATTTGGGGGCTGAAGAATTGAAAATTGTGTAAGGTGTGTCTGAGAAATAAAAGTAAACTGAGCTTTGATTTAGGCTTGCTATCCTTATTTATGGCACTGTTTCATGAAATGGTTTGTTTTTGAAGAGGTTTAACCTTTAACCATATCCTCGCTAAATCTTAACCTCTATTTCCCCTTTGTACATCAGACAATGTCCCTCAGATAAAGCTTGTGTTTTGTATCCCTTCAGGGCCTATTTCTTATCCTTTATTTTGTCCCCATTACAAGAACCCAGTATGTTAATATTTTCCAATCAAATAATGTAATCCGAAAGTATTTGCCAGGCAACTGTCATGAGTAGCATTTTAACATTGGGTATTCCAAGCGATTTCTTTAGCGATATTTACACTATAACTAAGGAGATAGTTCTATAAAATAGTGTGTAAGATAGTGTGTTCCACTCTAAGTTTTGACTATAAGGAGAGAGATTGAGAGAGAAATACATATAACAAATGAAATTGTTTTATTCATAGAAAGAATATGACCTAGTGAATACATAAGTTGGGAGAAATGAGCCTGGTATTCTAAGTTTCCATATTTCTATTATAATATCTGTGGTTTCCATGGTTTTCGTGGAATAAAACCTCTCCTTGAGCTAAGTTTGATGTAGAACTGAGATTTTTTTCTTTTATGGCTGATTTAAGATGTTTTAAAGGATTGTTTAGACAATACTATACTTGATTGTCATGGTTTTCACTTTATACCCTAACCATCTCATCAGGTACTCTTTTCTAATGCCAAAATGTGTCATTTGCTAGAGGAGAAGAGAAGAGTGAGGTATTTTCTCAGGGGATTTGGAGCAGTTTGAGTTAGGTCTTAAATGAAAGACAAAAATGATACAAGATAACGTTGGAGCATGTTGATGAACAGTATGCACGAATAAGTGACTTAATACAGGTGGCTGAGTTAGACTCAACCAAATTCTTTAATTTTCTTTATTTCCTTTGAGAGAGAGAGAGAGAATGCAAGCGAGCAAGGGAGAACAAGCCCACAGGGGAAGGGCAGAGAGAGAGAGAGAGAGAGAGAGAGAGAGGGAGAGAGAGAATCACAAATCAGTTTTGCACTGTCAATTCAGAGCTTGATGTGGGGCTCTAACCCACGAACTGCAACATCATGACCTGGGCCAAAATCAAGAGTCAGATGCTTAAACCCAATGACCACCCAGGGGTCCCTAGACTCAACTAAAGTCTTTCTGCTTTTAAAATTTGTTTCAATTTCAATAATGAATGCTCACAAAAACTGTTTAGATAATTTTCCATGCTACTTCAACTTTTTTGTTTATTCCAAACGAGTGCATTTTAGTTGCCATCATATATGGCATCCTATAGTCTAGGGAGCTAAGTCCCACCAACCTTTACTTTTTAAATGAGACAAGTGTTTGCGTTAGGTACATTTTAGCTAAATCTAATTGCTCTGGACCAACAGAAATATGGTTACTGATACAAAAATACTTGCTATTACTGTTAACCCACTTAATTGTCTCTGAGTAGAAACAGGAAAATTAAGAACAGGGATGGGAAGGAGATATGCCCTTCAAAGTACCTTCTTAAGTATTTTTGGAAATTTATACCACATGTGTATGTGAATTATTTAAAAAGGGGATTGTCACCAGGGCGCCTGGATGGCTCAGTCAGTTAAGTGGTAGACTTTGGCTCAGGTTGTGATCTCGTGGCTCGTGAGTTCAAATCCCATGTTGGGCTCTGTGCTGACAGCTCAGAGTCTGGAGCCTGCTTCTGATTCTGTGTCTCCCTCCCTCTCTGTCCCTCCCCAGCTAGAGCTCTGTCTCTCTCAAAAATGAATAAAAATGTTAAAAAATTAAAAAAATACAGGGGATTGTCACTGAAGTTGGTTATAATATTGTTTATATACCCACGTGCTTCGTATGTTAGTTAAATGCCAAATGAATAAAAGAGACTGCTTCTTTGGTAAGGAGTTACTGTGACGGTAAAGGACGGCACATGTACGTCATTTCCACCCAGATTGAAGGTTGGCGGAGAGGCACATGGAAGCGAAGGAGTTGATAGGACTCTGCGCTGCGATGATGGATGGAAAGAGAGAGAGATTTGTGAACTGGAGAGCTAAGTGCCAGGATGGATCACTGACCACTTCGCCTGATGGTGGAGAGAAAAAGCTTCAAGCTTTCAGGCCGCGTCACTGGGAAAATGGAGAGTGCCACTGAGAAATAGGACATTTCCGATTTAGTTCCAGGGGAAAGCTCATGATTTGGGGTTTTAAATAACATAAGCAGGTGGTGAACTAGGACTTTTAGGTAGCACTCCTTCAGGATTTTATTTGTTGTTTTCTATTCAATTTCCATCCTTATCAAGACTTTTTAGCCCTTAGATTCAATTATGTAACCTAGGTAGGTACCAGTTACACAGTATGGTAAACTGGTTTTGAATAAATATTCCTTGACTATTGGTATTATTATTCAACTTTGAAACCAGGGCTTCACTTTTTAGCACAATAGGAGTAAATATATATGTGTTTGAAGAAAAGATAGATATGTATTATACATATTTAACTTCTTTTACAGTCCATCTAGGTCCAGTCCAGAGAGAAATCACTAGGTATGCAATTTGCTTTACTTGAGAAAAACAGTCAAACCTTTCTTCTTTGCCTCATGTCCAGCTGCCCTGAACTTCTCACTTTTCCAGAAACAAGCCCTGGAATGTCCCTTCATTTCTCCCTCTTGTGCACCTTGTGTCTGGAATAATATTTCACTGCTCACTCTAACTTTTTGCCATTTCAAACTTCTACTCTTCTCTCATGATTCAGCTCAGAGGTCCCTGTGAGACTCAGTGACTTAAAATGACAAAAATTGATTTTCTCATCATCGTGGAGGGTGGAGGTCAAAAATCAAAGTGCCGTGGGCCGCGCTCTCTGCAGCAGCTCTAGAGAGGGTCCATTCCTTGCCTCTCCCGGCTCCTGGTGGGTCCAGCTCTTTCTCGGCTTGTGATTGACTAACTCCAATCTCTGCCTGCATCTCCACATCTCCTGTGTGTTGGTGTCTTTGCTTATCCTGTCTCTTAGATGTCACTGCATTTAGGGCCCATCAGAGTATTGCAAGATGTTCTCATCTCAAGATCCTTAATTGCATCTTCAAAAACGCCTTTTTTCAAATAAATTCATGGTCACAGGTTCTAAGGGGACGTATTGTTTGGGGGGCCACTGCACTCACCAGACCTACTGTTTGTTCATTTAACTATTTGATGTCGGTTGAGCAGCTAACAGTTCCTCTTGTATCACTCCATGGGGCTTGCTTCATATCTCTATTTTAGCACTCAGTGTATTATATTTATGTATTTACTTCTGACTCACTAGGTTAGGAAATTCCTTGATGGATATTATTTGATTTATCTTTTCTCATTCCTTGAAAATGGAAATCTCTGGCTCATTGTCATTCTCTCCAAAGAGGTCATAATTTTTGGTGATTTAAATAACAGCAAAGGGGGTCATAATTTTTGGGGATCATAATTTCTGGTGATTTAAATAATAGCAAAGGGGATGCTTGCAGTACTCTTTCTGGCTACTTAACGCCCTGTCTTCCAATGATCTCATCCTGTGTTCTCTTAAGCATTCGTTCCAGGGATATAACCTGGTTCTTATCATTCAAAATAACTAACTCCTCCAAAATGTCCGTTTGAAGCAGATACTCTCTTGTGGTCACCACCTACTGTTTCTCCCAGATGCTTCTCTTGAGAACTACTTCTTGATGATTCCTTGACATCACTGATCCTACCGTCTTTCCACTCTTGCTCTCAGCCCTTGCACACTCACGTTTCTCCTTCTCTGAGCAGATTTACAGACAGTCATCTTAATCATTCTCTCATGTCCTCTTCATTTGCTGTGTCATTCTCCCTTTCTTTTTGGCACCTTTTTGTTCTTCTTCTCCCGGTTCTATCAACATATTAATAAGCTCTTATTTCTCCCTTCAATACAAAATTTCTTTTGAGGAGATTTTCTTCCTCTTCTGTTCTCTACTCCCTGCCCCCCCGCCCCCCCCCATGTAGCATAATGTTTTTAAAAGTTTCTACACTTGCTGTCTACAGTTTCTCTCATCCTATTCTTTTTTGAATCCATTGCAACAGGCTTTCACCTATGCCACTTCAAAGAAACGCATCTTCTCAGCTTCTCTGTTGGTCTCCACACTGTGAAATCCGTTGTTAAATCCAGGTTCTGTCTTCATCTTAATTGACTTGTCAGCAACGCATCACAGTGTGATCATTCCCTTGTCTTTGAATTTTTTTTTTTTTTGCTTGCCTTCCAGAGTTTCATTTTCTTGGTTTTTCTCCTTTTGTACTGACTGACTGCCCTTCCTTAGTCTCTTTCACTGATTTTTAAATCTCTTCCCATGTTAACTTGTAATTGCACCAATGTTTGATTCTTAATTCTCTTATTTTTATCTGTACTCACTTTTAAAAAATGTTCTCACCAAATTTTATGGCTTTAAATATCAAAATTGATGCTTTCATCCCAGACTCTTGTCTTGAACTGTTGACTAATATATCCAACTGAATATTTGACATCTCCCCTTGAATTTCTAGTGGATATCTCACACTCCAAACTGACCTCCTAATCTTATTCCCCAAAACTTACTTCACTGAACAGCTGCTCTTTCTTAATTAATAGATGTTCTGCTCTGGGGTCATCCTTGATTCTGGTCTTTCTCTCATCCCTCTATCCAATCTGGACTTATACTATTGGCTCTAGTCCAAAAAGATTCATAATTTGACTACATCTTCCCCTTTCTGTGGCTGCAAGACTGGTCCAAGTCACCGTTATATTTTAATCTAGATTTTTACACTATGCTAACAGTTCTTCCTGTTTCTGTTCTTGACCCCTACTGTCTATATACCAACCAGAGTGGGAATGGAGGTGGGGGAGCCGCCTAGCGGCCAGTGCGCAAATGCTCACATCCCTTCAGTGACTTCTGTTTCATTCAGGGTAAGGAGCCCGGCTGCCGTTTACAAGGCTCCACTCTGACGTCACCCACAGCTTCTCTCCCATGTTCCCCGCTTTTCCTCTAGCATTTGCTGCTTCAGGGCTTTGACATTTGCTCCTTCCGCCTGGAATACTTTCCCCCAGGAGAGCTCGTAAAACTTGGCATTTGCTTGTCATGTCTTCTCTGACTACTCTGTTTAAAAATTACATCCCCCGTACTCTCTTCCAAAATAGAGAAACAAGGAAACACTGTTAAGGAATGAATCTTGTGATCCTTTATAGCTAAATCTAAGTAAAAAAAAAAAAAACCAAAAACCAAAAAAACCCCACAACAATATGGTTGGGAAGTGGAGTGTGAAGCAAAAATTCTTAAAACAATATCACATTCTGAAAAGGAATAAAATAAACAGTTGAACTAAAATTATACTATATATGCATATATGTTCTAGTAATAATACTTGGTAAATACTTGGCATGGTCTTGATGTAAAGTTGGGTTTTCTGATTCTAAATGTCCTTAACAACCAATTTTCTCCCTTCCCTTTCTCTCTCTTTTCTCACACATTTACTGCTCCTTTGCTTATTTTTATCCCATATATATATGTGTATATATATATGAATAAACAATTAATATACTTTTTTATGTCCTCTAATGGCCCTTTGTGGAACAAGCTTATTATAACTACTTGAAGTATGGCCATTTGTAATTATGCTTTATAATTTTATACATAGATCTAGCTTTGAGTTATTTTAATCATATATTTATCCAAACTATTTAACATCTTTCTGTGTGTTATTATGTGTCAAATATTTTACTGAAGTCAGCTATAGTTTATGCTTCTGATTTTTTTTTCAACAAGTGAATTCTCTACCATAAAGAAAAAGATGTCATCAGATTGGTGTGGCCTGGCAACCATATGAATTTCTGGAATGTTCTCTGTCTATTGGCTCATTATTTCTTGTTCAGATTTCTTTAGAAGGGATGATAAAATATTTTTTAGTTGATTTAAATACACTTTTCTCCCCTTCATGCCCTCAATTCATATATTTAATACATTCAGCTTGATTTTTATACTTGCAGTATATACTCACTTTTCTAACCATGTACAAATTAATCTGCACAAATTAGTCCATGCAAGTCAATGGCTATTCTTTTTTTTTTTAACAGTTTATTGTCAAATTGGTTTCCATATAACACCCAATGCTCTTCCCTACAAGTGCCCTCCTCCATCACCACCACCTCCCTTCCCCCTCTTCAACCCTCAGTTCATTTTCAGTATTCAATAGTCTCTCAAGTTTTGCATCCCTCTCTCTCCTCAACTCTCTTTCCCTCTCCCCCTCCCCCTGGTCCTCCATTAGGTGTCTCCTGTTCTCCTGTTAGACCTATGAGTGCAAACATATGGTATCTGTCCTTCTCTGC